>JAVDPK010018416.1:0-10278 GCA_034780415.1 Cichlasoma orientale | reverse complement strand
AGGACTCACAAATGTCAGCAAATTCCTGGAGGGAGACTGCTGAAACTATCGGAACGGACGTGAGGGAATGAAGAAAGTGAAAAACAGGGACAAATTTATGTTTGCAGCCAAAAAACTGAGCACAAAGAGCGAGGAACAAAAGAGTCTCAGCCGGCACCGCATATAAAACACCAGCACGCCACCAAGGTACCTGTAATTAACTCACAGAATCCAGCTACACAAGCATAAATGCAGACATGAGGTCGGCCACTTCCGTAGGTTGTGTAGTGAGCATCTAACCGAGCTAGCTCCAAAACAGAAGCAGCTTCATGTGGTGAGAACATCAGGGTGCAGCTGGATTTGAGCTTTGACTCATTCAAAGAGTTCAGTTTGTCAAACACCACATGCAGGTGCTGTTAATCTGCTGCACTGACGCTGAACTTTATTGTAGAGTTTATTGAGTTCATGTTTTTCTTCATGTTTCTCTCTGTTGATGTTCATGTGTGTCCTTAATATTACACACATTTAGCACGTAGTGCTGCTGTCTGTGAACAGCTGGTTGTTTAATACATTTCTTTAAACGGTATCCTTTGTCGAGTTTTTATTACACAATAGTCACTCTTGCACCTTGAATCTTATGAAACCAACAATAAAAACGAATAAAAACTAACTCTGAAAACTAACTAAAAGTAACTGAATTAGAGAAAAAAAAGTGAAAACTAACTAAAACTAAACAATAATGCAAAATCTAAAAGTATTATAACCTTTGTCTGACCCCATAAACAAGGCAAAAATAATCAAACCTCTCCAGCACAGAAAAAAGAAAGACTGATAAGATGAGATAAGATTGCACAATACAATGAACTTTTGTTGAAACAATCCTTCAGATGCCAACATGATAAATAGAAATAGAAATAGGATAAATAAGGATCTGGTATTTACCGTTAAAATGGCAATAAAGTGCAGTGTGATAAAATGGACCCCAATTTATGTCATGCCTGGTTTTCCTAGACTGTCGACTTAACAAGGGTGACCAAAACTTTATTTACATGTGTGAAATTTAAAGCTAGATTGGAACGATGCAAACCCAACGTGTAAGTCTGAATATTCAGGCTGGCTGTCTCAGTCTCTGCAAGACTGCAGCTGCTACAGCGAGCCGGCATAACATCCGTGCTGTTTACAGCAAGAAAACTCGTGCCAGATGCCGACTGAGGAAATGCAGTAATACAAAGGTTCATTTATAAGTAACACTGTAAATACAGGATAACAGGGACACTGAAAAGAGGATACTGCAGTATGCACAGCAGGGAGTCGCTTACTAACATCTGTTTGTGTCGGTCCCCTCAAAATCTACAAAATCCTGTTTTTTCACACAAACTTTGTCTCTGCTGTCAAACTGAAATTAAACCTAGAGCCAGCAGCTCATTACACTAGTTGTGAGCGTGAGGTGTCACAGAGAGCTGACCTACCTTCCTTGTTTCTAAGGAAACATACTAAATCTGGGCTCTGATCACATCTGATTCAAGTGGGAAAGAATCATGTGGGCATCTTGTTTTTGTCCCAAAAAACAAGCACACTCCGTAATTTCCCACCAAATAAGGAATCAGCGTCTAATTGCAGTAACTACACTGAAATTAAGCCACCTACTGTTTTTAATGTAGAAGCTGCACAACAATCCATCCACGCAAGGTATTTCATCTCGTTTTTTGTTTTTTTATGATAATACCTGCATTTATAATAAAATGCCAGCACAGGTGCTTCGCCTCCAAATGGGCATGTGCAAAGGGCACACAAAACGAAGCACAGAAAACAACCAGAGAAGGAGAAAAAAAGTACTTTTTATGTTCTGTGGTGTTGTTCTGGCATTTTGAACACATTGATTATTAAAAGCAAGTTACAACAATTTTTACAGCTGCAACAGCTGCATTTAAGAGATTAAGCATAAGATTTCTTTGGATTTTCTGTAAGTAAACCACGAAATGCTGTAAAATAGCTGGAATTGTTTGTTTTTAATGAATAACAGTTGGAAGAACTGCTATAGAAGTAAAACTTGATTCAACAAAAGAATCAATACCAGGTTCAGAAGTTAAACTGGATATTGTACCCGACCTGTACATTTTAGAATTCATTTGAGCACTTTTAATTTTCATTAGTTTTAAGGCAGCACTTTGGTTGGTCCATGATTACATCTCCAAAATAATAAAGTCCTTATAACCGTGAATGACACCTGATTCTTCTGAATACCTTTAAGTGAAGGATGGGGGAACCGATGGGGTCCAGATCAGTCTGAGGTTGTTTATGCTGGTTGGGAAATCATAATGCTACCTGATAAATTGGTATCTATTCTGTCTGTGCTTGGTCCCTATTTGTTTAACTATAACGATGTCTCATTATGCAATATGTATACATAAAAACAGCCCCATAAAGAATAATCTGTTTCAGTTTTGTGTTAGAAAAACATGCCCGGACGGCACAGAGCCCTCACTTCGAGGGAAGGTTGACTACAACCCAGATCTTATCACCCAATATCGCCACTTTGTGACTGAATTAAAGTGAATTCCTGCAGCCTTTTGTGAAGCCTGAAGTCCAGTCGTGTAACAGTAGCAGAATTTAAAGGCATCAGAATCACATGTTCATCTGTTACCTTTAGATGGACTGTATGACTCTATATTCCAAGTGATGGAAGATGAGTATAAAGAAGACTCGATTTGTATTGTTTACTCTGCAAAACCAGATTTTACAAGTACAAGAATGTCAGATGCATTACATGCCCGTCCACCATGCTGTCCTCCACACCCTTACAGCTTATTATGTAAAAAGGCACAATGAATTCAGATTTGGCACTAATGTTCACACTGCATAAGAAACAAGACGACACTTTGTAGCAAGCCCGCTGCAAAATGTCTCTGAACTACATCTGTCATAATTCACACAGAGGCTGGACTCAACAAACAGACTCAGCACAATGACAGCAGTTTAAAAGGTTTATTGAACCGGATGAAAACGGGCTTGGGGAACTGGTGGTGGTTAACCATGAGGGTGAAATCTGTGAAAGAGGTAGGGTTATTCCTGGCCAAGGACTGAATGCCTTAGAGAAAGAGGCCGAGGTAGCCATACTTGAAATGGTCCAGGTTCATGTAGCCAGGGGAGTCTCAGATTGGCAGGCTGGGTTCCAGTGAAGCATTGTGTGTGATGGGGGAGAGTGAGGAGGCAGGTGTGGATCGCTGGAGATGACCACGGAAATTGTTGGTAATGCAGGTAAATCAGGATAACAAACAGAGGGAAACATGGAGTTAAAGAGTCCAGGAAAAAAAAAAGATTTTAACTGAGAAATGTGAAAGGTGGGGGGGGGGGGTGAATCTTCATGGAACGAGGAAGCGTGAGATGTTTTTTTCCAATTTCAAAGGGTCTGAGGTACCTAGGAGACACATTTTAGGGGAATATCCTTAGAGGACAACCAAGCTTTTTGACCACGGGTGTAATGAGGGTCCAGGATCCTCCTCTACTTCACCAGCTGGTGATTCCAGTTTCCAGTTCAAAGCAGGGCAGCCTTTGTTTGCCTCTAGATTCATTGGCATCGACATAGGTGATGCTTGATAAAGGGGATAGCAGTTGTGTCCTCATGGACCAGAAAGAGGGTTGGCTGATAGCCGAATGAAGCTTCAAATGGAGACAGGCCTGTACTGGAGGAGGTCAGTGTATTGTGAGGGATCCACGGTAACTGAAAATTACCATTGATACACATTTTAAAGTTGCCTCAAACTCTTGATTTGCTCTCTTTGTTTGGCCGTTTGATTGCAGGTGGACACGCTAACTTTAGTTCCAAGTGCCTCATAAAAGTCTGTTACTGTATCCATGTTGCACTAAGAGATGAGCTGTTTCAGAGTGTGTGTGGAGTTTGGGGAGACTGACAATGTGTACTGCTTTAGAGAATCTGTGTATTACGCTCAGAATAACTGTGTTACATCCTGATGCATGAAGTCTAGAGCTCTATGGGACCAGTGATGTCTAGCAGTGGGTAAAGGTAGCAGTAACCCGGAGGATGGTTGAGAGTTGGATTTATTTCTGGTACAGGTTGTACAACCAAAACAAACTCATGGGAACCTTTTTAAAGGACAGACACCAGAAAGAGCATCTCAAAAGAGAGATGGTTCTACTCACCTGGAGTGGCAGATGAGTCTGGCAGCATGGACTCACTGTGAGTGTAAAGAGGATGGCACATATTGACAGCTGAAAGGGCCTGGGTCTGGGTCGGGTTGGGCCTGTTGAGCTTGTCTAACAAGGTCCTCTATTTCCCAGGTGACCCTCTAACCACACAAGAAGCAGACACATTTGTTTCAGGAGCCACTGGATTGGTTTCTTTTGAGAACTGATGGGCGAGGGCTTCTGGTTTTATGCTTTGAGCTTTAGGTACAGTAAAGATGAACCAACCAGAGAACGGGAATCATCTCGCCTGTCTGGAGTTTAATTGCTGGCCTTTTGTAGGTAAGACAGATTTTTATAGTCAGAGCACAAAAGGCTGCTTGGCCCCCTCCAACCAGCGCTGCCAAAAGATTACAGCTCCCTCTGTTGTAATGCTTCTCAGCAGAAGATAAATGACAGGAAAAAAGCTTCATGGATGCAGCTTACCATTGGGGTCACTGCACTGAGACAAGACCACCCCCACCCTGGAGTTAGAAGCATCAGCCTCCACCACATCTATCTAGGCCTAACTTTAATCTGATTACTTCACTGCAAATAGTAACGCGTTAGATTACTCATTACCGAAAAAAAGTAGTCAGATTAGTAACGCGTTAGTGATATCACTGGTCCTGTATCACCTGAACCAGCCCTGCTTTGTCATCGGCAATCTGCAAAGCATCCAGACGGACTCCATCTCCACTGCTGGTTTTCAGTCCTGCCTCTCATCCAGGCTCCAGAGGGGCTCTGCCTTCACTACTGGCCTTCTCACCATCTCCAGGCTTGGCCACCAGATGGGGTTCACCTTAGCAGCTAGTTCCCTGCCCTTTTTCATCATTGTTGGCCACCACATCAACCTGTATGGTCTCAGCTACACTCGCTGGCTGCCACCTAGACCACCTGTGAAGCTCCACCTTTGCTGCTGGCCTTCCCCCAAGCCTCCTGAGGGGCCCCATCTCCTCCATTGTCCCCAGCCTCCTGCAAAGCTGCCTGAGGAGTGCTGTCTCTCGATGTCCTCAGCTTTCTTGGCCTGCTGGGGGTCCCCATCACTTTTATCGTTGCCCGTCTCCTCAGCTGCTTGACAAGCTCTGCCTCCACAGTTGGTGACCAGTGGGACCTCCAGAGACGCTGAAAGGCTTTGTCCTGCAGTCAGGCCAATCCCCTGAGCTGCTCTTCCGCTTTGCCTCACATCTGAACCCACCCCCGGAACTGTCTCCCCTGCCCTGGGTTCCCCTGCTTCCTAGATTCAGGCCTGTTTTTTCTTGGATTTCATTAGTTACAATAAAGGCTCACCTTTTGTGAGTTTTCCTCATGTCTGCATTTGGGTGGTCCATTCGGCTACGCTTCCTCCTTATAACTGTGACTGTGTTTTAGTTTTCTTATTTTTTTTTAGGAGTCAGAAGTGACCACATTTGGAAGAGAGGGTGGAATAGAAAGCAACAGTGAGCACTCACGTTTTAAGGGATCTGGCTCTGGAAGTTAATTTCCCACTCTTTCTCTCCATCGTTCCAGAAAATCCTTATATAAATGATTTTAAGCCTTGAACCAACTCAACAAGCTATGAGGTGAATCATGAGCATAAAAAAAGATCTGATTTGGATCAAAACAATAAAGATGAAATAAAGAAAGCAACGAAGGTACAAAGACTGTGTCCATAATTACTTTTAACAGTGAAAGAGTGACTCATCCCATAACCCACTGCAAATCCCCGATTTCACAGAGAAGATTTTAAGCCTTCTCAAATTGAATCCTTTTTATTATCACAGTGTTGTTTTATAGATTTTGTAGTTTGTGTTTTGCTGTGTGTAGTAAAATAAACCATTCGTGATTTCTGAGTTGGCGTGCAACAAGTTCTGGGTTTAAACATCCATGTTTTTACAAGAAGATGAAGATGCTTTTTAACGTTGTAAGTTTTGACCTCTTAACATGGGAGCCTGTGGCTTTGTGCTCACTGCTGTAGCCAGCCTCCAGTGGCCATTGTGAGAATTGCATATTTGCATTGTTCATTGGAGGCTGTGGCTTGAGGTAAATAGACTCACTTCACACATTACAACAAAGACCTAGAATTGTAATTGTGCTCATATTATTCTAGCTTGTGTTCCTACGATGCTGCACAGGCTTAATGTCTTGCATGTGGTATCACTGCAGTTGTATGTGTCACGGACTAGCAGAGTGAAAAATATGATGAGGTATGCCAGCTCAGTGCAAGTACCTAAAATAGTTTTCAGACACTTTGCTAAAAACCTAGTTGAGAGTGAGATCGTTTTGAAACCCATTTTTCAGCAGTGAGTTTGATGGAGCCTGTTATCCCAGAGTCGATGTTGTTATTTATTCGACACATTTCCGTCACTATTCGTTTATCACGTCTAAAATCAGGCCTGCTGCAGCTGGACGTGGACAGACAGTGAAAACAATGACTGGAGGCAGCATATTGCATGTTGAAGGGAGAATTAAATGAGCAGAAGCCCCCTGGCTTTATGTCCTAGGTCGTCCGTTAATTTTTCATGGGTGCCTCACTAATTCATGAGGACATCTGTTTTTGCAGCTTACATTTTATAAGTTCTGTGTTCTGCAGTTATGAGCAACCCCAGCTGCAAACTGATTAGACAAGACTGCTAATGGAAATTTGAACAGAGGAAAACTTTGCACAAATGCTACAGAAAAACAGATACCGGCTGGCATATGTTGTCTCTTACTCTCCTTTGAAAAAAGTAAAAGTTACAGTCTAACTAGTACTCCCTAGAGGCCTCAGCCTCCAGTAGCCTACTACAATGTGCAGGGAATGACCCTCTTTTTCAGTTTTTCACAGCCTTACCAGTGATGCTTGTCCCTGGGGTTGTGCTACAGAACATGGTGTGGGCTCATAAAAAAGCACCCCGCTCTGGATCATGAATTATGATATAGCTAGCCATGATCAGGTGATTCATACATCTTAAACCCAACCAGCTGATGCCTTTTACCAGGCAACATGTGTTGAAAAGATTGGGTCCATAATTGTTTATACAATTTTTATAATTTTGTCTCTGTTCTCCAACCCACCAAACAATCAAGACACAATTAAGGTATAGACTTTGAGCATTAATTCAAGCCTTCAGCCTTGTATGTAATTACTGAATAGCATACTCTGTTGAGTTCAGCTGAAGTGACTGACGTTGCCAACTAAAATGTCCTGTTTGCCTTGAGAAACTCTGTGGTTGCTTTTGCAGTATGCCTTCTGTCCTTGTACATTTGCGTTGTGAAGAACCATCCAATCAGTGTTGCAGCATCTGGATGAGCCTTAGCAGAGTACAGCCCTGTATGCCTCAGAATGACTACTGACAGCCAGACATACCCATACTATAACATTGCCACCATCATGTTTGATAAATATTGTAGCACGCTTCACCTCAGGAGCTGTTCCTTGTCTCCACCATACTATCCTCTTCCCATTGTTCTTGTACTGCTCAAAAAATTTAAAGAAACACATTTTAATCAGAGTAAAGCATCAAGTCGATTAAACTTCTGGGATATTGATCTGGTCAGTTAAGCAGCAGATGGGCGTATTAATCAGTTTCAGCTGCTTTGGTGTTAATGAAATTAACCCCTTATTTACCACTTCAAAAGTGCCGCCATTCGTGCACTTCCTGCAAAACTACATCGGGTGTGAAACGCAAATTTTCAGCTCTCAAAGGCATACAAACTATACAGCACCATTCAGCACCATTCTGCACCGTTCTGCACCATTCTGCACCATTCTGCACCGTTCTGCACCATTCTGCACCGTTCTGCACCATTCTGCACCGTTCTGCACCATTCTGAGTTGCTGCAATGAAATTTCAGGAAAATTGACTAGCATCATTTCTTCACTTTAATTTTCAGGGTGTCTTTGAATTTAGTAATCTGTGGGTTGATAATTTTCATTTCCATCAAACACATTGCCCAGTCCACATCAGTGTAGATATCCAGCAGGGGTCAAAGTGCTCCTGTAAAGTCAGTGAACATGTGTGTGAAGTTTGATGGGTCCAGCTTGAACAGTTTGAGCATGTATGGCGTGAATTTGAAAATCCTAGGTGAGATGATTCTAGAAAATATTTTTTAGAAATCTTGACCTCTGAACTTTAACTTGAGATCAAAGTCACTGAGAGCTGAACTTGTCTAAGATTTTTAGTAGATGAATCTGTGGTGTGAATTTGAAAATACTGGGTCACATCTGTATCGAGTTATGGCTCTTACAGTTTCTGTAGAGCAGGTGCTGACACCAAGGCTGTGACAATAGCTCGGCTGCTTTGAAGAAAAAGTGATTCTTCGGATTTCTGTGATATGAAATAGTTATTGTAATACTTTAACTCTTTAATTAAAGCTGAAGGTTTGCACTTTAATCACGTCTTGATTGTTTGATTTAAAGTCCACTGTGGTGGTGCACAGAGATCAGATTACAAAAATGCATTCATTCATTGTCAAACTGTTTATGGACCTGGCGCTAACTTTGGCACAAAAAGTCTTTGCTTATCAAAACTGCATTTCAGATTCTCAACTTTAACTCCTAATTTTCTGACTGTCATTGTTAATCATGCATAGCATTCGTTCAGGCGGGCCATGAAGTCAAGCTCAGCCACAGTCCTGACAGATCAGCTGATCTCAATGCCAGCCTACGTCAGATTATATCTTTCTACACATTCTGTTGGGAAATCTCACACACTGCAGGCTGTTTAAGCTGGTTTAAGCAACACATATTTGCTGAATATCAACCCAGCCACAGGGGGGCCACAAGGCAATGTACTCCTAGTACTGGTCCCAAGCCCAGATAAAAGGGGAGGGTTATATCAGGAATGGTATCCGGCGTAAAATTGTTGCCATATCAAATATGCGGCTCATCAAGGAGATCAGCATAAAGGATGGGTCGGGACTGGGATATTGACTGGCTGTGGTGCTGCTGGCCAAAAGGGTAAACATAGACGTGCTACTGTTGTCTAAAGCAAAAGGAAGAGGAGGGGGGGGGGGGGTTGTGTTCAGTGACAGCAAATGAGAACAGTAAAGGTGGGAGTTTAGAACCAGGCTTAAAACTTTCCTTTTAGATAAAACTTATAGTTAGGCCTGGATCAGGTGACCCTGAACCCTCCCTTAGTTACGCTGCAATAGATCTAGGCTGCTGCGGGGTTGTCTGATTATTAGAGTTTTCTCTGTTTTATTGTTACCTTAAAATATAAAGTGCATTGAGGTGTTGGGACTTGGCGCTATAAGAATTGAATTGAACTGAATTGAACTGAGGGGAGAGTAGGGGGGCTTTTGTACACCTTCACCTCTGACACGTCCAGCTCTGACTCCTGTCTTTTTGTCACAGTTACTGTCTCCAGCCATACACAGCAGGTCTCACTGCCATATTGGAAATCTTCCCTTTCACTCTTGCTGCTATCATTCTGTCACAGATCACCCCTGGCACTCATGTCCTCCCTCTCCACCCTGCCTGAACTCCCTTCTTCATCTCTGCTGTGCACTGTCTGTTGCTTTGGATGGTTAACCCCAGGTATTTAAACTCATCTACCTTCACTACCTCTACTCCTTGCAGGTTCACTGTGACAGCTGTCTCCCTCTCATTCACACACGTGTTCTGTCTTGCTTCTGACTTTCATTCTTCTTATCTCCAGTGCATACCTCTACCTCCTCAGGCTCTCTTCCACCTGTTCCCAGTTCTCACTGCTGATGACAAAATCCCACCCGAACCTTGAATCCAACTGTCACTCCAGTTGTACATGTCATGACAGGACTGTTCTCATACATGTCCTGCATCACCCTCACATACTTCTCTGCCACTCATGACTTCCTCATGCAGTTTCACAGTTTCTTGGCACCCTACCACATGCTTTCTCTAGTTCCACGAAGACAGTGCAACTCCTTCTGACCTTCTTTATACTTCTATCGGGCTGAGGTCAGGACTCTGTGTAGGACTTTGCTTTGTGACTGGTGTGCAGTCATGTTGGAACAGGAAGGGGCCGTCCCCAAACTGTTCCCACAAAGTTTGGTGCATGAAGTTGTTCCAAATGTCTTGGTATGCTGAAGCATTAATAGTTCCTTTAACTGGAACTAAGGGGCCGAGCCCAACTGCTGAAAAACACCCCCACACTATAATCCCCCCCTCCACCA
>JAVDPK010018415.1:0-10279 GCA_034780415.1 Cichlasoma orientale | reverse complement strand
ATGGATGGATGGATGGATGGATGGATGGATGGATGGATGGATGGATGGATGGATGGAAATATTAAGGAAAGATAGCTTGAGAAATCTAAACTAATTAGAGCACAGCCTGAAACCTGGAAGCCAGATATTTTAGTTATGGCCATGTCTCCAGTATCCAGTCAGTATTAAGCATGAGGCATTTTTGAACACAGTTTTTGACATAGTGCAATTTGTAACGCAAACAGATGTGATCATTTAATGAATTAAAGATGAATGAAGGACTAGCATCTATCCTGCAGACCTCTCATTTGCTGTCTTTGTTTCTGGGTGGATGCATGTGAGATGGTGATCCTCAGGGAGGTCAGAGGTCAAATGGTTTGACCCTGAGGTCAATTGAGTAGTGCTGGCCTCCCTCCTACAACATTTTGCACTTTCTTTTTCTCTGACACAGGCACACACGCACACATCACATTCGTAGGATGCCCAGGGCTGAAAATGTGTTTAGAATACTGCTGGGGTCTTAACATTACAATCACAAGTTACACAGTCACAACATAACAATCACAACTGTCTTTGTAATGCAATTTTAAGGCCACTCTTGGTTATAGACAGGAGACTGAAAAAATATATATTACATAACATTTGGTGCTATATAAATAAAACTGAATTGAACTGAATTGTGATTGGGTCATTTTAAAGTGTTTTTGATGTTTTGTAAATAGACAGGAGTGAATGATGGTATAATGGAACACAGTCCTAATTAAATGACTTAATGATCATATATATGACTGGCACAGGTAGCGGCGTCACCCTGTAGTAACCTATTTAATTTTTCTACTTTTGATTCTTCACATGGTGTAGCTCCATGGTCTTCTGGTTTATACATCTGTTTGGCAAGCTAAAGGTTGCTGGATCAACTTCAGACACAAAACACCCCTGGGGTGGTATCAGGAAGGACATCCAGTGTAAAACTCAAACATGGACGTTGGAGCTCATCTTTCCTCGTGATTCTTGAACACATTTATAAAAGATTTCACCCGACTTGTGAAAGATTAGTATAGAATACACAATTAAACCTTACCTAACATGATTAAATATGACTGCAACTTATCAGTCATTCACTAACTGTTTATACCACATTTATAGATGGGGTGGGGTGGCTGTGGCTCAGGAGGTAGAACAGGTCACCTACTAATTGAAAGGTTGGCGATTCAATTCCTGGCTGCTCCGAGAATGACGAGACTGCAACAGTGACTCAAAGAACCTCTTGTTACAGCCAAGATTTGCAGAAGAGTATCTCTGAATGTACAACGTGTGGAAACTTGAAGCAGATGGGTTACAGCAGCAGAAGACCACATCAGGTGTCACTCCTGTCAGATAGGGACAGGAAACTGAGGCTGCAGATGGCAGGGGCTCACCAAAATTGGACAGCAGAAGACTGAAAAAACATTTCCTGGTTTGATGAGTCTTGATTTTTGCTGCGACATTCAGATGGTAGGGTCAGAATTTCTTAAACGCCTTATAATGCCATATTATCCCAACAGAGCAGTTTGCTCTCAGACTGACAGCAGTGGTTCCTAGAGTTTCTCTGAGTAAAATGGGGCGCAGAGCCTTCAGCTATTAGGTATCGCTCCTGTGGAACCAGCTCCCAGTCTGGATTCAGGAGAAAGACACTTTCCTTTTTGACAAAGAGGATTTTAGGGCTCGATCAGGTGACCCGAAACCTTACCTTAGTTATGCTGCCGTAGGATCAGGCTGAACTGAGCATTTCTTTTCCACTTCTTTTCCACTCCCCATGTGTTTATACACCATCACCACATGTCATTCAATTTTGTCTCCTCTCTCCTATTGTGCTTGCGGTGTCCTGGCTTCCTATGCTTTCCTTTTCTGCTCTTTTTGTCCCCCTTTACCCTCCAACCAGTCACAGCAGATAGCTGCTGGATCTGCCAGAGGTGTCTTCCTGTTATAAAAGGGAGTATTTCCTTCCCACTATCACCAAGTACTTGCTCGTAGAGGACCATTTGATTGCTGGGGTTTTTCCTCTAATATTGCAGGGTCTTTACCTTCTGATATAAACCACCTTGAGGTGACTGTTAAATTGGCACTACAAATAAAAATAAATTAAATTGAAATTAAATTTAAAAAAGATAAAATAGTAAATAATATTGTTATTGTTATTGTGATTCTGTGCATGAAGGGAATTGTAATCACACATAGATAGTGTAAAGCAGGCCTGGATTAAATTAACTAAGTGCTTTATATTACACTCACACACAGACACATGCACACAGCGGATGGGCTACATTCTTTAGCGCAAACACACATGCATACAGCACTAAACACGAACACATTTTCCCTTTTGCACACACAAACAGATAGGGTTTTCTCATGGACAGAGTGCAGGCCACCAGCGCTGTGCTCCCAATCCATAAATCATAATGTTTCAGCAAAAGCAGAATTTCATTTCCCTGCCAGCATCTTATCAGGCTGAGGAGGGATATACAGCCCATCACCATGCTCGTTTATTATCTCTGTGAATAGGCTGTGGCAGGGTTACGGCTATAACCTGGTGAGAGCAGCCACAAGACTGGATTAGACTATTAACTGGAATAGCATATCAGGGCCAAGTCTATTTCCTAAAGCATCAGTATCATGCTCCCCTCGAGATATTCACTATCCACACGCAGCCATGACCGCAATGGGAAGTCTCTTTCGTTTGTTCCATTATTATCTATTCTCTATTGATTTGCACAGCTGAGTGAATTGGTGTCCCTGCAAACCCACTCTGGCCCCAACCTGAAGCCTCACCTTGTTAAAACGCTACAGTATCTGCTTGTCAGGCTTCACCACACTTGCTCCAGGGCATATTATTGCACAGTAGCACCTGCTGCAAATGGCCACATTAAACTTGCAGTTAGGTTTTCCTGTTACCTCAGAGTTTAAAACACTGACAGACTGGGTAAGTCACTGATAGGCAGCCATGTGCTCGATGAAATCATCATTATTCTAAGTTAAAGTTGAAAAGACTGCATGAATTAAACTTTGTTTTGTTTGCTCGATACGAAAACATGCAGTGAAAGCATGAAGGATTATATGTCTGACCCCACACAGAACCCAAACTGCACCCGCAACCTTCAGGTCATTATTCTGAAGGTTATTAGTTGTATTATTTAAAAGTGCTGTAACATTATTGCACCTTTCAATGATACTGAAAGGTAGAGTCTATCGGAAGGAGGAAAAACATTTAGACAAACCAAGCGGTATCTTGTAGGGCTGAAAAATGAAGCTATCATGGATGTGCTAAAACAGCAGCTCTTTTAGGCTCTAAATGCAAGTAATTTCACATGTTAAAAGGCAACATTAACAGCATTTTTGACTGGTACAATGCTGTTTTGACCTCTATGGGGATGCAGTGGTGGGGATGCGGTCACGAGAGAACAAGTGAAAAGGAAGGAGACCGACAACACCACCTGGGGAATTGAACCCCAGGAAATATTACTCTAATGAAGCGAAATTATATTACCAATTAATCACTAAAACACACAGACTCATTATTGACAAGGCAGAGGCGTGGCAAGTTCATTTCAATAATTTATTAAACAAATTAGATCAAAAGTAAGACTGAAGCTTCAACAAAAAGAGAAGTTAAACCAAAGGGCAAGACAATAACATTTAGTTAATTACTTTATTAGCATATATACTGTACCAGTCCAAAGTCTGGACACTGTGTCCAAAGTTTGGACTGGTACTGTATCTAAAAATAGTAGCCCAGCAAAACTAACAGATTAAGATTTATATCTTTGTGGAAGGATCTATTCATGCTGTTTGGGGGGATCCAGTTTTTAGAAGCCTTCAATGCTTTGGTGAGCTCAATGAAGACAGTGCAGTGGGGCTTTTGCTGCTCTCTGCATTTCTCCTGCAGCTGACAAAGGCAGACGATCACATCCACTGTAGACTGTTCTGGTCAGACGCTGCACTGGGACTGAGGGTAGAGATGCTCAGCAAGTTTTTGGAGTCACAAGAGCTCAATGTGGACGTAGGGTTTTCCTACTATGCTCAGGAGGGAGATGCCACAGTAGTAGTACAGTTGCTTCTGTCACCTTTGTGCAGTACTACTCCTCCCCTCCAGCACTGGCAAAGTATGCTGCAGGAAGGTGTTCTTCCAGCGCTCGATGAGGTGTGAGCGAACTTCTTCTACCATTGGTTCAGCATCTAGCTCCTCCATGATGGACAGAGGTTCAATGGCAACAATGTTCTTTCTAGAGTATAACTGTGAGTACTGTTCCACTCATCTCTCCGTCTGCTTAACTTCCCCATTGCTGGATTTGAGAGGGGCTGTTTTGCTCTCTGTTGGAGCTTTCTTAATGCCCTCATACGTTCCTCTGATGTCGCCTGTTATTGCTGTAGTGTGGATATCATCTCTGAGCTGTTGTCAATATTCATTAGGACATATTTGTGCTGTCTGCTTCACTATGCTCCTGCCAGCTCTGATTGCTTGGTAGGACTTAACACTTGGAGAGCTCTTGTATTCAGCAAAGACAGCGCGCTTCCCTTTAAACCCGTCATTATTCTTAGAAGTCTGCCTCCCAACAGCAGAAAAGTTTTCTGCATGATCTCCCACAGTTGGTTCCATTTCTCAGAGGCAGAATTGTGCTTTTGGTTGGTTTATAGACAGAACTTCAACAAGGAACATCTCTGGATACCACATTTTAATGGTATCAGTGCAAGACTTACCCTTGTGTTTGGCATGGTGAAGGTTCTTGGGTTGTAGCACAGTGCAACACACTAGTGAGTGGTCAGTGTCACAACCTGCACTTTGGGATGTGCAGGTAAGGAGCACGATTTTGAGGCTTGCTCACCTGACAATGACCATATCAGCTGGTGCCAGTGCTTTGAGCCAGGAGGTCTCCATGACATGGAAGTAGGAGTTGGTCATGCAGAGGCCATGATAGGAGCAAAGTTCAAACAAGTGCGGCCCATTCTCATTGATCTTGCCAACTTCAAAATGTCCATGGCAGGAAGGCCAAAAGTCATGGTCAGAACCCACTCTGGCACTGAAATCACCAGAGAACAAGATGTTCACTGCTGGGAATGTTCTTGATGGCATCACTGAGATTGTTATAAAACTCATCTTAAGCCTCGGGTATGGTGGTGAAGTAGGAGCGTGGATGCTAACTAGAGTGACTGCGCCATCAGAGGTATGACAGCAGAAACCAACAGGTATTCACTTCTCTTGTCACCTAGTTCAGCAAGGAGTTCCTGACTGTGGAATCCAGTTCCATGTTCTCTGTTCTCTTTAGTACTCTTTCCTTGCTAGAAGAAGGTGAAGTCTTTCTACTCGAGTATTTGAGTATACTAGAGTCATCTAGGTGGGTTTTTTGTATTTTGTATTTGTAGTCTCAGAGCTCATTGTTAATGATGGCTGTCTTTCCTTTCTGGTGAGATCTGAGAACCTCTACCTCTGTCAATAACATCACCTGGTGCTAAACTCTACGCTGATCAAGCGTTGCAGTTTCTAACCAAAAAACTGCTGCTTCCCATGTTCCCACTGTGAGGCAAAGCTGGAGTGACCTCTCCAAGGCACAAGCCGAGGCAGGATGATATGGAGAACAGGCTATTGCCCATGCAGTAGATCCCCCTAGCAGTAGGGGTCGATACAGTATGGCACCCACAGTGTCACAGGAGTTGCTGGAACATTACTGGAAACACTCCGGATTTTCCCTCAGGGCTGATTCTCTGAGAGGTGCACAGCAAGTCAGTGGAGGTTTGAAATCGGAGTGTTCCTTCTCCTAGATGAGCTGCCACTCAAGGCTGCGAGCCTCATATACCCAAAGCAACTGGTTTTGAGGCACCACTGACCTGCCATAGCCCCGCAAAAAAGCCAGGAATTGGACTTGGCAGTCTGAAGCTATTTGAGAGCATTTCAAAGATAGTAGGAGCTTCTCCCTATTGTCACCTTTGGCTCGACAGCCCTCGAGGAATCAGCAGACATGTAAAGATCTTTAAATGTTTTGAAGATGTGCAGCCCAGCACCATTACACCACCCTAAGTCAATATTATACGGTAAGAATGAATTAGCATCACAAGAATTTGTTAATCTTTTTCAAATTTCACCTCCTGCTGATTTTAACATTAGTCAGACATCAGTATGCTGAGATGGAAGTCAGCAGGCTGCTAATGGGCCATTTTCACAGAGCAGGACACACTTTTATCTTTTAATAATTAGATTCTTTTATTTTGAGGTTTTTTATTTCAATTAAATCACAAACCACAGAAAGTATATCTCTATCCAGCTTTATGTCCGTCTCTCCATGGCGTATGTGTAAGCTACATTTTTAGTAACTTTTATTTGATCTCATTCTGTCTACCATATTCCTTTCTTTGATGTGAAATCCATTTCATGTTTTAGGAGTATTAACAGTAAAAAGATACATTTTCAGCTCATTCTTACGTCCATCCACAGCCACACAGCCCCGTTAGCTTGTGAGATCCTCTTTTTGATAAACCAGATGTCAAAACCTCCTGACCCTTAGAAAAAATACAGGTTTTAGGCACCTCGATATTGGCTTCATTTCCAGATCCAGAGGCTTTTCTGCAGTCTATGTTCATGACATGGTTAGACTAGTGGGCGCCGGGGCACATAGTTAGTTTGGGTTTGTACAAAATAAAAAATCAATAATAAAGATACCCGATGATTCTTCTGTAGTTACCAAAATTATGCATCTCACTGGAGTGTTGGTTTTATACCAAGTTTACCAGTTTTTTGGTGAACAATAACAGGTCTGGTTTTTACAAGAGGTTGCCAGGTTTGGTACTTGTGCTTATCAGCTATATCTAAAAATAAATATTTGGTGGCAGCAAATGGGCAGGTCTAAAAATTATATAATTAAAAAGTCTCAACAAGTAAAGTGCAAAACATAAATTTCCCAACAGGATATGATCCATAGTCTCCTGGAGGGAAATAAAGTGAATTATGCTATATTAATACTGACTGTGTAGGTTTCTAGGACTGCTTATCCCTCGACCTTCAAATTACCAAAGGCCAGCATGTCAAAGCACCAACATCAAAGGACATTTTGGGAATGGCAGAGAGATATAAGAGGCGTTTCTGACATTACGCCCCAGGAGGAGAATACATTGGTCAAGAAGGTAACGGGTAAAATGGACTGGTACTTATAAAGTACTTTTCTACTCTAACTGAGCACTCAGAACACTTTTTACTACAAGCCACATTCACCCATTTACACACATATTCATGCAGCGCTTTGTTCTATATCTTTTAAACGACCACATTTACACTCACATTCAAAGGAGTTCAGTATTTTGCCCAAGGATGCTTCAGCATGCACGCTGGAGGAGCCGGGGCTCAAACCACCAACTTTCCAGTTTTAGGATGGCCTAAGCTGTCAGTTCTTTGTTTTGTATGTTTATATATTATGTTTCCTAAGAAAGAAAATGCTGTTCCAGTGTGCATGTGAGTATTGTTTTAAGACAGTCTGTGCTGCCTAACATGGACACATGAATGTGAACTGTGCCGCTCATCAGCCTAAGAGGAGGAGACATGTGTGACTCTGACAGCTGATTGGCTGTCTGAAACTCATCAGAATGCAGCCATGCATTGGATTGGCTGCATGCCTCTCAGGCAAACTGACATGCTAACGTCAGTGGAGTAGACAGTGATAATGTCATTCCAGGTGGATAATGCATTTTGACTAGGCTGGAATAGTGGGATTATTAGCATGATAATGAATCAGGACAATGAAAGCGCAGTTAAAGGCGATGATCAACACTGACAAGTCAGCGATGAATAACTTTATTATTTTCTATTTTAATTTAACATTTTCCTCTAATTTGTCTCCTTTAATCTAACCTTTATTTAAGCAGGCAGGTATTTAGGAATGAATTCTGATTCAGAATGACAGCCAGGCTGTTACATTACAGCTGCCAGACTGGTATATTGTTATACTGTGTGTGTGTGTGTGTGTGAAGGAGCTCCGAATGGAAATGCAGTGACTGACCTTCTGTTTAGAACTGTAAGCTGAGCTGCCCAGAAACTCTTTGAAATAAAGCACAGTCTCAAATAAAGCTTTTCGTTACATCTGCGACAATCAGAGTCTTTTTATACAAAGACCCACAAAAGGAGAAAGTTGTAAGGAAGCATTTTTATCAGGGAAAGAACTGTCACTGTGTAATACCATTTGAACCGTATACATGAAAGATGGACGAGATTTCCACGCCTGAAAAGCCAGTGCTGAACTTTCTGAAATCTATCTCTACTGGCCAGTAGGGGGAGACCTCCATGGATGTGGAAAAGAAGTGAACCGCTATAGATGTCTACAAGAAAATGGTATCAGTTGCATTGATCTATGACCCCAGTAAACACTTTCCTGATGAGTTCATTGTTTCAAGTCTTACTGAATACAACATAATGTTTTTGTTTTTGTTTTTATTATGGTATGTGATCTTGGCACTTTAGATTTTTCAGGAATGTTTTTATAAGATGTTGACTTGGCCTCCAAATTTCATAGATGTGATATGTTTTCCTTTGTGCTGTAGTTGCTCCTTCTGCTTTCTGGTCCTTTTTCTTTGTATTCATTATTTATCTGTCTTTTAGTTACTTTCTGTTTAATTTTGAAAGTTAGTTTCACCACGTCGTGTCCTTTTTGACCAACCTGCCCTCACTGGTTTCACCTGTTCCCCTATTAGTTCCCTGTGCGTTCCCATCCTCATCTGTTTTACACATAAACTGTATGGGTGCAACACACAGACACACATACCTGCTAATTGGCGCTAAGGAACAAACTAATAAAATATTAAAAATACACTCACCAAAACTAAACCGCAAACGTCTTGGACATTCTGTATCACACAGGAGGACGTACTATCTCTCAGATAATCCCACTAAAATGCTCTAAAAGGCACCAACACAACAAACACGGTGGAGAGACTAAGGTGAGGCCTGGCAGACACTGATCAGCTACAGGTGTGTCATCTGTCAATCAAAGCAGCCATGCACCAGACTGGAAACATGTTTTTTTTTTTCTGCTGCGATGCCATTAAGCATGTTAACGTGGGAGTGTATGGGAACTGAGTCAACTTCAGCGGGCCATTGGATCAGTTGAAGTTTTTGGCGCTACCATGCTGTAGCCTCTTGGTTGCTACTTGGTTTTGTCACCTCTTTTCCACACCTAAAATGTTCTGTCTATCCTCTGTTGAAGGTCTAACCAAGAGATATTATAAGTATACATATACCAAGAAATCAACAAATGTAAGACCTATGCAGAATAAATCACATTAATTTATAAGAAATACCCCTGTAGGTTACACAAAACTACTGTTATAAAAGTTATAGTAACTTATAATGAATAATCTGCTGCTGGTTTTAATATGCAGTTTACACATCGTCCATACCACAACAGCTAAGTACATCACAGCTGATGTGGCCAATATATGCAATCAAAACAAAGTTGCACAGAGTTAAAGGCTTCTTCCATAATAGCGAACACTCTCATACACTTGTCCAGCTTCACAGTGTTCTGTGTTTATTTTAAATGCTGATTCAGTCCAGCAGCAGTGAAGCCGACAAGCCTTACCTCACATCTGGAGCTGTTACAGTGTTGTAATGTGACATCTGTGTTTGTGATGGGGGCCCGGATAGGCCGCAGCGTTCAGCTGCTCGCATTGAGATGCAGATCTGCACTAATTAATTCTCATGTTTAAGGGAATTAAACATTATCCCGAAGAAAAGAGCAAGCTGATGCGAGTCACTTTAATATGTTGGCCAGATGAAAGGAGAAGTGTTTTTCTCTGTGATAGAAATGCATTTATTCACATTTCCCCTAGCCAATTTCATTTCAATGTGAAATGAGGAGATGAGGTTAGGGGACGCAGAGAGGAGAGTTAGCTAATAGAAAACAATGACCGCTGTTTTATTCTCTGGAGGCTATTCTGCTGTTGTCAGTGCTCTCTCTCACCAGCCGCACAATGCTCATAGACAAAGAAAGAGATCAGCGGGGCCAAGTGCCTCTTCTAAAACACACGGCAGCTTATTAACCCCAACATGCACACACACGCAGACACACAGAGCACCACGGCGGGCTGCAAAGCATATCAGGGAGTAATATATTGAGGTTATATTCAGGTTGTAATGGTGTTATTAAAGCAACAAGCTCAGACTGAATAGAGAGAAAATCCTATTAAAATAATTATAGAGTCCTGGGATAGCTCTGTGTGTGTGTGTGTGTGTGTGTGTGTGTGTGTGCGTGTGTGTGTGTGTGTGTGTGTGTGTGTGTGTGTGTGT
>JAVDPK010018414.1:0-10279 GCA_034780415.1 Cichlasoma orientale | reverse complement strand
GCCTGCGGCCCCAGGTTTTGAGTCAGAGTTTGTACCGCTCTGTAAAGCGCTTCCAACTGGATCTGCATTCTCGGCAGCCAACCACTGATACAAGGCAGGGTGGATCCATGATTTCATGCTGTTCACACCAAACTCTGACCCAACCATCTGAATGCTGCAGAAATTGAGACTCCTCAGACCAGGCAGTGTTCTCCAGCCTTCTGTTGTTCAGTTTTGCTGAGCCTGTGTGAATGTAGCCTCAGTTTCCTGTTCTTAGCTGACAGAAGTGGCACCCACTGTGGTCTTCTGCTGCTGTTGTGCATTCAGAGATGCTCTTCTGCATACCTCGATTCTAACTATTTGAACCTTCCTGTCAGCTTGAAGCAGTCTGGCCATTTTCCTCTGAGATCAACGAGGCATTTTCTCGGAGAGAGCTGCTGCTCGCTGGATATTTCCCCCTTTTCAGACCCCAGAGATGCTTTGTGGGAAAATCCCAGCAGATCAGCAGTTTCTGAAACCCTAAAACCAACAACCACGCCACGTTCAGAGACACTTCCATCGCCTTTATTCTCCATTCTGATGCTCAGTTTGAACTTCAGCAGGTCATCTTCACCATTTCTGCATGCCTAAATGCACTGAGTTACTGCCGTGTGATTGGCTGATTAGATATTTAACAAACAGTTGAACAGGTGTACCTAATAAACTGTGACCTCACCGATTTGTTCGTTGACACGGAGCCTCGTATTCCTTCACCGAGCCTTTCATTGGTGATGTTATTTAACAAAACTCCTCTTTCTGCTGTCTGCGTGCTGAAGTCGTATCACACAGTCAGGGTTCTCTTTTGGTTCTTTTTTTAGAGGATCGTTTTAATGATTCAGATGTGAATGTTCCAGAAAAACAAGCAAAAGCAAACAGCAGCCGAGCCTGAGGATGTGAGCTTAATGATGTGTAAGTGTGTGCTCACAGGTTGTTGTATTATAAACTATTACACAGTCTGCTATTCATTTAGTCCCTGAAAAATGTCATTCATTGCAGAAGTTGTTACTTTTTAAAAAAGTAATGCATCAGTTTAGTTACATGTGTATTACTGCACAGTGAACAGTAAAAGCCCGAGGCCGCAGTCCCACGCTGACACGAATCACCGTCCTGATGAGGACACGCAGCGGAGTCGGAGGTACTCTGCAGCGGAGTCGCAGGTACTCTGCAGCGGAGTCGCAGGTACTCTGCAGCGGAGTCGCAGGTACTCTGCTGCAGAGTCGGAGGCTAAACCGCCCTAACATCAGCTCCGTGTGAGCGTGCTGTCTCGGCAGCAGATGCTGTGTTATCTGCAGTGGTTACTTGTTTCTGGCCTGATTTCTAACATTTTCATAGAAAGAAAATCGTGTTGCAACAACAATCTTTACAGCTGTGACAGCTGGAGTCGGGGTAAAACCGATTTGGTTGTAGTTTTTAGTGAAGGGCTGGAGGGCGTGTATCTCTGGAAATATTCATTGTAAGAAGGTAAAATTTTCTGTGGCGTCATTGAATAAACTAAACTTGTTGTAGAGTCACTGAATTTTTATGCAGTTAGACTTTTTGAGCATGAAGAGAAAGTAGTGCAGGCTTTACTGAGTTACCTCGGTTACATTCAGCACTGAATGATTCAGGCTGGAAAAACATGAAAACAGTTATGTGTGAATGTAACATCATTTTGTCCTAAAAAGCATTCATTCAGATTTTTAAAATGATGCAGGAACCCCGACTGTCTCACGTGCTGCTTCATCAGATTTTTCCCCGATATCCTCCATGTTTTTTCAGCCATGACACCAAACTTTGCATATATTATCTGTTGAGTTCAATTAAATTTTATTTATATGGCGCCAAATCACAACAATCAGTCGCCTCAAGGTGCTTTGCCTTGAATCATTCCTGTAGGAGTCGGTTTGAGGCAGGCCACAGCCTCAGACTGAGACCCGTGCTCTCAGTGAAGCAGTCTGAGGTGACGGTGATGAAGGTCCACCGAGATCAATAAGCCGCTGAGCTGCTGCACCCTCACGGCCTCCGACTTCATTAAGGTGTCCATGGCCTCGCTGAGCCTGACGCATTGATCAGATAATGAAGCGAGCTGCCTGATTTCCTGCGGGGGCGGGCAAACGTCCCGCCTCGGGCTCAGAGTTTTTCTTAATGATGCCTCAGCATTCCAGAGGAGAGACGATAAAAACACCGACTGACTCATCGAGACGCCGTCAGTCATTTGCAGGGGTGGATTTTTGTCTGTTTGTACATGTCGTACCACAAGAACGCCTGACAGCAATGGGTTCATGTGTGGTATAATGCATGAACTGATCAGACTGTGGAGGTTAAAGGTCAAGGTCAATGAGACCTTAAGATAATTATGGCCCATTTTCACACCAAAGTTTCCCAAACTAGAGCTGCAGCCCACCAACGCTTTCACATCACAGCAGTTACAGTCATGGACGTCTGAGACTCTGCAGTCCACCTCATGACTCAGCAGCCTCCTCCTCCACCGTGCTGACGGCTGCTCTGAGGTGTCGGTGCTGATGTGCTGAGTTTGGGTTCCTCCAAACGTGCTGCTGTGCATTCTGGACAAACATCTGCACTTTGGTCCGTTTGTTCCACGAGTCTTTGTGGTTTGTTCAGATGCAGCTTTGCAGACCTGAGCTGTGCTGCCGTGTTCTTTCAGAGAGGAGAGGCTTCCTGCTGCAGCCCTTCCAAACAGCCAGGCTGTTTCTGATCGTGTTGTCATGACCTTTAACCTTTACCATGCTGCATGAGGCCTGTAGAGTCTGAGAAGGAGCTCTTGGTTTTTTTTTTTTACAGCTTCTCTGAGCTTGGGCTGAATTTGCTGGGACGTCCACTGCTGGGAGGATTGTGGTATTGTTGTGTTAGCACACCTGAAAGCTCCGGACCTGCAAGCTTAAACCTTCTGCTGATGATCGAGTCCTTTCATTTCCACAAGCCTGTATTTTCTCCTCTGACAGACGGATTTCTGGATGCAGTGAGTTTGGATAAATGAAGAATCCCATCACTTTGTTTTATTAGTCCTGATTGCTTTTCTTAATTTAAATGTTGAGTCATGAATATCTGATGGCAATTTCAAACTGTAAAGATGTCTCGCTGCAGGCGCTTTGGTCTAATTTATGGTTTTAATGTGACGCTCAGGTTGTCAGCGATGGTCTCTTTAAACTGGTTTTGAACAGTTTTTAAATGATTTTCCCGACACTGGAAGTTTTATTAAGTTTAATGCTTTAGTTAATCTGACAGGCCCCAGAGGTTTGATGTAGAACTGCAGGAATGAGTCACGTTTGAAGTCACGAGAAAGCTTTTTGTCTTCTTTTGCTGTTTGCTGCCAGCTGTCTGATCTAAGACCAATTTTCTCATCTTCACTGGGATGTTTTCTCATCATGAGCCAGGATGAACTCTGATTGAAAGACTGAGGCACCCACTACCTGTGTGTGTTTACTGTAACACACACACCTGAGGACATTAAAGAGCATTTAACCAGTGTGAGAACAAACAGCTGCTCATCATTTACTCTGTAGAGAATCCAGAGCTGATGTTTGGAGTAAAAATCCAGGAAATGCTGCAGAGGAGCAGCCGAGGCGCTCAGACCGACGTGCATCGACTCCACTGCAAAAAAATCAAACTGTAAACCATAAATATGCCCGAAGAGTTCAAAAGAGGCCAAACCTGAATCCGTCGGTGCAGCAGGTTCATGTGCTGATGGACGATCTGTGCTGCAGGAGTGAAGTATGGTCGTCCCCAGGATATGAAAATAAAATCATAAAAAAGTCCTGAAATATTACCTGCAGAGCGCGGTGGCTCCTCTCATCAGGAACGACTGACCACGCAGTGCTGCGGGGGGCTGCAGCCCAGTGAGATGCCATGCTTTGGTTTTATAGCACTGAACCTCAGAGCAGCATGTGTGCACGCTACACGTCTGCTGGACTGGGCTCGGTGTAGACTTTCTGACTTTTACACTCCTCAGAGAGAAATGCAGTCTCTAGAAAGGTGGCGTCAGACTGCTGTGAGCTACACGTGAGAACAGATCCTGACCTGGTTCATCAGAAAATATCTGGAGATAAAAAAAACAACCACAAAGAGGCAAAACTGCCCCTCTGCTGAAGCTTCTGTTTCCTGGAGTTTCAGATGCTCAGGGTTCGATACCTCGGAGCCCTCCGGGGGGTGTGTGTGTATGTGTGTGTGTGTGTGCGTGCGTGCGTGCGTGTGTGATGAGTCCCATCTTTATTGATTGTGAATCATACGAGTGTATCAGGTGGCACATTGATTACAGTCTGATGTTCCTGTCGGCCGACCTCGTGTCCAAACAGGAGCTAAAATTAGAGACGCTCTCCTCCGTCATCGATCCGTCAGCTGTTGCTTTGCTTTCATAAATGATCGGATATCATTCGGACCCGATTGATCAGTGATTTCAGTGAAGTGGCAGAAGAGGTCCATCAGATCACAGACGGCTGGAGTCATTCACAGATCACTGCTGAGCTGCGCTGTGCTGTGATAGCAGCCTCTGGTTAAAGTGCTCACACTGAGCATTTCTTCCTCCTGCAGAACTGAAAGTCTGAGTGCAGCCAGACGCCTGCAGGAAGCCTTCAGGAAGCTTCTGCCTCTGTTTCGAGTTGAATGAAGTTGTCTTATCCTTGTTGCCTGAGAGAAGACGCGTGTAAATATTGTGGAGCTCCTGCAGCTTGCAGTCAAAGCTTTTAAACGCTTCTTTTCTTTAAACGGGGGAGAACTCAGGCGAGGGGAAGCACATCCAATTATCTGCCTGCTCCCTCTGAGAACTGCTGCAGATTCAATTTCCTCCTTTAAGTGGCCTAATGCAGTCAGAAGCTTTGTGACGTGTGATGAGTGGCCTATTTCAGTCCAAACAGAAACATGTCGCAGCACGCCTCAGCCTCGTTTCTGCGGCGCGCTTTAATTACTGCTCTCTGATGAGAGCTCAGCCTGTTTGTGCCGGGACAAATAACCTGAGTGACATCCAAACGATTCTGATCTGTCACCAGCGCTCGCTCGTAGATCACCGTGGTTTGCATTTCTTTGGTTCTCTGCTTCATTCAGAGGGAAGAGAGAAAAGCTCCACCTGCGTCCACCTGAGGCCTGTTTTCCTGCACTGAGGAGGGTTCGTGCTGTGACTGTGAGCTCTGAATATTTCAGTGAGGCTTCAGTCTCGACAGGAGCACGTTTGCGTTCCAGCTGGTCCGCTGATCATTTCTCTGCTGCTGGCAGCTGCGACAACACAAACCGTCCAAGAGCTCCTCCGGGGATGAAGCAGCGGGGAGGCGGCGGCGGCGGCGGCTCGATCGTGGAGCCAGCGCAGATGATGGTGGCGGCTTTTCTGGAAGCGTGACGCCCGGCTGGCTGCAGACGACCTGCAGAGTCCGAGCTTCAAACCGCATCCAAACCATCCAGCTGTCAGTTTGCATCCCGGTGAAAGCAGAAGACACCTGAAACAATCCTCTGCACTTACACTGAGACGGCATGAAAATCTGCAGGAAGTGTCTTTGTCACATTTGTCACCGTTTTTATATTTTAATATTTTGTAATTCGTTTTTTTTTATTTAACAGCATTGACATCATCGTTATCCTTCTGCACAGCATTCGGTCTTTAACTCCTTTCGCACCGTTTGTGCTACAGAAACCGTTCTGGTATCAAAGCCTTCAGCTTTTTCTGGAGAATTATGCTCTAACTTTTCTTTTTTGGAGCTTTTATACTTTTTAAAATATCAAACTTTTTTTTAATCGATAGTTGCAGCCCTGGTAACATCTCCTTGTGCTCATAGTGTAAAAGGTTTGTCACTGGGACCTACAGTTTTTGTGTGGTGACCTGTTGTTTGTGGGTCGGTCAGCAGGATTTTCTTGTGTGTGTCGCTCTTTTTGAAGGGACGGATGCAGCTTGATTCTGACTGTGTCATGAAACTGTGTGGCAGGCAGAATAGGACCCCAGTATGCAGACTCAGGAGGCAGGACTTGAACACAGCTTTATTGCTGGGACGCGGGGAACAAGGAGAGCAAAGGAATCAGGAATACTAACAGTAACTAGAAGAACAGGACTCAGAACATATAATGAACTGAGACTCAAAGTCCCACAGGGAATATCAGAACACAAAACACGGGCCAGCCCAGGACCATGACAGGGTGGTGGGTTCAAATACAGGCAGTTAGTGCAGTTAAGCTTGTTCAGCAAATTAAGTTCAATTTAGGCACTTTATTGAGAATTTGAGCTGTTTTGCTTTTCAATTATTATTTTTTGTCTTTTTCAGCTGTTAAAGCTCTACGGAAGCTTGTTTCTGCCACAAAAAAAAAATCACCATCCATAACTCGAAATTTCGAGTTAATAACTCAAAATTTCGACTTGGCGCTGCCAATCAGGAAGCTCCGTGGTCCGTACATCATTTCCTTGTTAACCAGAAGCAGAAAGCTGAAGGTATCAGCTGTCCAACAGATCGACATGAAAACACTGATTCCTCACCTTTATGCAGCTAGAAGACATTTTGACCATTGACGGTCAAAAATATGCCAACGATGGGCGCCCGGGTGGCTCAGCGGTGAAGCCAGCGACCATATGCATATGCCGCATTGCAGTGCGGGCGGCGCAGGTTTGAGTCCCAGCCTGCTGCCAACTTGCCCACCTGTCTTCCCCCGTATCCTCCCCCATTTCCTGTCTCCGCTGTGGCCAAAAATTAACAAAGAAAAACATGCTGACAATTTGTTCATGTTTGCTAGAAACTGCTAGCTCACTGATACTGTTGTGACCATAGACATATATACCTGTGGTCGCTACCCCATTATGAGTGCGTGTGCGCTGGCTGCATCTGCTTCCGGGTAACAAGGAAATGACCTGTTTCTCAGAGCGTCCTGATTTGCAGCACTAAGCTGAAATTTAGTTATTAACACAAAATTTGAGATGCGTAACTCGAAATTTTGAGAAAACAACTCGAAATTTCAAGTATATAAGTTATACCTGAACATAGGGTATAATAACTTTGTAATAGTTTCTAACAGCAGTTTGTTTTGTCCATCATTGTTGTATCCATAATATTAGTTCAGTCTTCATTACCATTGTCATATTCATCCTCTTTGTATGTTACAGTCTCCCCGGGGAATCCGGTGGAGCATATTGCTACACCGGCAGTCCGATTTGAGCCGTGGCTGAATAAAATCTTATCTCCCCACTGCGGTGTCCAGAAAGCTGCATCAGCCTTGGAAGAATGAGTCTCTAGTAAAAAAGTGCTTTTCTCCTAACGATGTCTTTCAAGCCCCTAACATTCAATGAACCACATGAACGTTTAACATCTACCATGAAGAGAGAAAACTAAACAAAAAACCAAAAAAATGCCCTAAAAGGGAGAAAAAAATGGAAAAACCAAACGTATCAAAAACTGGATCTGACCCAAACAGAACGTCCCAAAAAAATACAAAATTTCCACCACTTCAATGCAAATGAACAGCTTCCAAATACTTAAGCACACTTGTTAACATATCCCTCATTTCTAATCCTCCGCCCCTCTAAGACCACTTTCCCTCATTTTCTGGCCTGATCAATTAATGGCCATAATTTCCACCTTTCCTCCCAATCTTCCCGAAGCAGAACCTCAGCGACCCGGATACCATTTCCCTTGCAGCCTGGGGAAGTCTGAGCGCATCGCCACATCTCGTCCTTCACGTGCCGTTTAGTGAAAAGAATGATCACATTTCTGACATCATTAGTCATCTTTTCACCCACTCTATGGACCACATCCACAGCATCTTCCAGCTTCGGCTTCAGTTCAGGGGCACCGGCGCCCAGAATCTGAATTATCTTCGCTCTGATATTTTCATCTTCTTTTTCTTCCAGACCTTTGACACGAAGACGCCATCTCATCTTGTACTTCTTGTTCTCTGATTCTTTCTTTTAGCTCTTTGTTGTCTTTGCAGAGACTGTCATTCTTCTTCTTTCTGCCTTCAGTTAGCTCCTCTGTGTTGAACCGGACCGCCTTGGCTGGGCTAGCAATCATCGCACTACTTTGTTTTGTTCGCTCATTTAGCTCAGCCAGTTGATTGTCCACCCTCTTCTCTAACTTGGCCTCCAAGATGATTTTGTTGGACACTTCCACACTTTCAATGTCGTCTGTGGGTTTTACTTTCTTACCCACAGGTTGCTTATTAGGCGTAGACGGCGTAGAATCACCTCCATCACGGTCTCTTTTCCCATTCGGCGACATCCCTCTGGCATAATCAGCTCCGACGCTCGACTTTCCACCTTCTTCTCTACTTGGTGTAAGGATTCAGCTCCTTAACTCTAGTGTCTTTAGATGAACTCATTTTCACAGTCTAGTGTGGATACAAACAGTTTCAAACCAAGTTTGGGACGAAAATAGATGTGCTTCAAAAAGCACGACTGCTTACAGCGCCATCTTGGAAGCCCCCCCATTAGTTACACAGTGGTGCTGGCTCAGTTCGTGTCTGTGCACACTGGTGTTTTTGACCTTTTTTCACCTTTTGCCGTGACACCGGCCCGATAATTATCCTGTGTGACTGATGAAAACACCACCTGACTCTCAAGAAGACGCTGTGATGTGATTGGCTGCTCTGCAATAATAAAAATCAGCTGAGCGCTGAAGCGTTCACTGACTGCACATGAAAAAGCTCAGCCTGTCTGTGTGGAGTCTGACTTGCACAGCAGAGGTTTGGACAGGTGAATAACTCACCGTGACTACTCCGAGTTCAGCCGGAGCCGGGGGGCCGCCTCTCCAGCAGCGCGGTATGGACATTAGTATGCGAGTGCTGCCATCAGAGGCTCTTTTAGAAGCACTGAGGAAGAAGTATGAGTCTGCAAACGTCCTGCAGGTATTCTTCACCTGAACGCGGCTCACCTCATTTGAGACACACTGAGCCCTCCTGCAGCATATCAGCAGCTCATCTTCCTCTAATAGATCTTTATGCTTCCACGCGTCCTCACCTGCTGGAAAACAGCTGTAAATCAGCTCCGAGACGCTTCACCTGCTGACTGATGTCTACAGGTGAACGACAGTTGTTTGATTTGTCTTTGAGCATCCTCAGATATCGACCGCTGTGCAACAGACAGCTGTTACGATTAGTCAGCTGTTTCCGTGATGATTCATCTGTTTAGCGATCTGTCTGCAGCTCTTCGATGTGCTGAGTTTGAGGTGTAGGCTGGATAAAGACAGTGGTGTGAAGACATCGTGTAAGTGCTGCTGAGAGTTTAGATCTCATTTTGGAGACTGCCTTTGGTAGCATCACGTGACATAAAGCACACAAACAGATGCAGCACGTGGATCAATGAACACCTGAAGAGGCGTCCACTGACAGGTGAAACGACTGAAGGCTTAAAGATGAAGGATGTTTTTAAAATTAGTTACTAACTCAGTGCATCCCGCTGAGATGGACCACCTGGGACAGGTGTTGTTAGCAGGTGTAAAATGTGACCCGTCTCACCGTAAGCAGTTAGCAGCAGAAAAGTGGAAACAGCCAACCTTCATTTTTTATTTATTTAGGTGATAACATGTCGGCTCAATTTGCAGGTCAAATGATCTCCTCTGCTGCTCGATTTTTATCTTCACTTATGTCCAATTGTGTACCTGCATTTTTTAAAATACTGGACAGAACACAGGGCATCATTTGTAGATGTCATCTACTGAGCTAGCTGCTCACCTTCACAAATCCTCTTTTTTATGGAGGCCTGGAGGCTAAGCTTGATTGTAGCACCTGAAAGAACACTTTCTTCTACTTCTTCTTCTTCTTCTTCTTCTTCTTCTTCTTTTTCCTTCACCCTCCTCCAGCTGCTCCCTTTAGGAGTCATCACAGTGGATCATCTGCCTCCATCTCCCCTATCCCAGCATCCTCCTCTGTCACTCCATCCCTCTGCATGTCCTCCTTCACTGCATCCATCAACCTCCTCTGAGGTCTTCCTCTTCTCCTCCTGCCTGCAGATCCATCTTCATCATCCTTTGTCCAGTATATCCACCCTCCCTCTTCTGCACATGTGCAGACTATCTCAGCCTTTCTGACTCTGAGCTGTCCCTCTGATGTCATCATTTCTGATTCTGTCCATCCTGCTCACCCCCAGTGAAGATCTGAGCATCTTCAGCTCTGCTGACTTTGCCAGAACAATGTCGGACTGTAGTTTTCTCTGGGCCCTTCCCCAGTCAGACCAGGAGTGACATGTTTAGCCGCATGTTCTCCTTGAGTCGCTGGCTGTCTGAGTGGTGTCCAGGAAACAACGTGGGCTTCATAGATAATTGGGCAAGTTTCTGGGGAAAACCTGGTCTTGTTAGGAGAGACG
>JAVDPK010018413.1:0-10281 GCA_034780415.1 Cichlasoma orientale | reverse complement strand
CTTTTCCCTCGAACCAACTCCGCGTACATTCCATGAGACAAACCTGAGTGTGCTCATGTTTAGATTAACTGGTAAAGGAGGAGGATTTTTATATGCAGCTCTCTCCCCAGGAGGCCTTTTTAAAGGGCGTCTGGAAATCAGAGCTATTCCTGCACCTTCCTGATTTTCACGCTCCGGTCTATTGAAATGACCTACGGCTTTGGTGAGGACTTCCGATGCTATATTCTTCACAGCGGTTTTGAGATGAGGTTGCGCCACGCTTATACCCCTTTTTACAAAAGGGGTTACAAACCTGAACAATTTAGCAAACATAGAGGCCAGACCCCGCCCATACATCAAAGGAGCCCCAGAGAACCCAGGCAGACCATTTACTGCTTGAGTCTGATAATATGCAATGAACCTGTTGTTATCAGTTATCATTTTTTAAAAAAGCTAAAATTGTTTGACAGGTCTGAAATGTAATTTTACAATTGTCTTTCCGTAAGAGAACTTCACAGGTTCGTTCTGGTCAGTTTTAATTTCAATTTGAATAGTCTCCAAATGATTTTTCGACAAAGGTAGGTTATCAGGTTTGTTAAAAACATGGGTGACAATATCCCTGTATTCTCTTTGTATTTTAATGGTTCTCAGTAAGGGAGCATAAGAATCACCAACCAGCTGCAGACTAACAACATGTATAGATGGTAACTACCAGCATTTTTGTTGCACTTAAACCAATTCCCAGAGGGTAGGCCAAGCATGTAGGCAAGAGGTGGATAGGCTCTGAAATCTCTGTTAACGCCACCTGCCAGGCTCCCTCCAAATCCAGATGAGTGGCCAGATCAACTCTAAAACTTGAACTGGTGTTGTTCTGGAAAACATTCATGCTTGCATTCGAAGGCAATGTGACATAAAAATCTTCACTCGGATGACTCATTCTGAGCTTTGACAATGATCCACTGACTGCTTTAGCTCTTTTCTCAGGTTTTTAAGATCCTTTTCTTTAATCCAGCTGTTAAATTTAGACGGCCAATTCCTCCATTTAACCAGAACAAATGTCTCCCCGTCTTGTTTGCGTTTCGATATCAGTTTTTCTACATGATAGAGTTTGTCTTTGCAGACACTAACCTTTTGTAGTTCTTGTTCGTAAAACATCTCCTCAGTGGCATCTCCGTCATAATCTTTAATTTTATAGACAGGTGGTGTAGCTGGGATGCATTTGGTCACAGAAAAGATTTCACCTAAAGGGCTGCCAAAGTAAATAGCCTATAGGAAACTTATAGAGCTCTTCTTGTAAAAGCAAATATGTTTGGTGCAACAGTGCATTCAGATCATCATTCTGATTGCAAAACTGCCAGACATGACAGGCCAAAAAAAATACCATAAAACTATAGCCATTGCAACACACAGTTCTCTTTATCCTTCACCATGTTATGAGGTCCCTTGTTGTTTTCTCCGATGGCCATCGGTGTATCAGCTCTGCTGGTTCTCCTCTTTCACTTGGGTCAGCTCCATTCCCTCAGTACCTTCTTTTCTGGTTTTCTCTGTGTCCTCTCTGCAGCTCCATCTTGCTGCTTCCTCTGCTTGCTCCTTCTCTACAGTCTGTATTTGTTCTTGTCTTCCCCGTGTCTTGGCCCTTTGTCTCCTGTTTTGCGTTTAGTATCACTTCCTGTTGTTTCCCTGTGTGTGGTGTTCAGGTTTCCGTTTAATCATGTATCCTTAAGTTACCAATAGCTTTAGAGCTTAGTTCTCCTTGTGGTTTCCCTTAGTGTTTCTCCCTTTTGTGTAGAGTCTCTTGTGTCTGTTTTCATCGGAGTGTCCGCCTCCCTGTGTGATATCAAGTTTGCATTTGTTTCCCTGTCTTCTGTTCACCTGTTCCTTGTCCTCCCCAGCTGTCTCTTTCTCTCTTCCTGATTACCGTGTGTGTGTGTGTGTGTGTGTGTGTGCGCATGTGCGTATTAAAGGTCCAGTATTCTTTAGTTCACATTTGCGTCGTCGTCTGTGCTGTGTTCCTCTGTCTAGTGATTTAGTCTTGTTTCTAAGGTTTAGTATAGTAGAATCTAGTCCTGCCTTGGTTTTGGTTTTTGCATTTTGAATTTTGTGTTTTTTACTGAAGTAAGAGCCTCCAGCATTAAAGCTGTTTTCAGTTCAGCTCTGCTTCATGCATCTGGGTCCAACTCTGCCTGCCGCACAGCCACATATGAAAGTATGTGTATATATTTTTTTATTTAATTCAAACCTTATTTAACCAGTCAAACAGGTTAGGAACAATTTCTTATTTACAACTGCAGCCTGGAAAAAGGCAAAGCATTTAAGGCAAGGGAGTAGGGAGAATCAAACAAACAATACAAAACAATACAAAGCAACATACACAAGAAGTGATAATCAAAATCACAGTGACCGCACTAAGTAATCAAACTACAATAGGATAGCCTTTGTCATTATACAGAATGCACAATGAGATCCATAAACATCCTTTAAAAAGTTTTTCAAATGACTTAAAAATGGGAACTGAAACAAGCATAGTGAGTCTCTGTGTTTTCTAAAACAAGTTCCAGTCATTCATAACAGCAAAAGCAAACAAGCCAAAATGAGATTTGGTCCTTCAGAGTCTTTAACAATACATATCGTGAAGAACTGGTGTTGTATCTTGTAACAGACCCCGGTTGCAGCAACTGACATAGGTATGAAGGTGAATAACCCAAAAGGGTCTTACAAATGTGAGTAAACCTGTCAGGACACCACTGTGTGGTAAGCAGGGTTAGGACCCCAATGCAGGAAAAAGAATTCAGACTACTAACAGCTAACGATAGCAGTCAATAATAAACAAAGAAAGAAGCCTTGACTGAAGTGAGGAATACAAATTAAAGAACAAAAAAAAAACCCTCACTGCACTAGAAACACACAACATAAGGAAGAACATGGCAAAGAACAGGAGGAGGGCACAGACAATAAATACACAAGAGGTAATGAGAGGAAAGTAGAAACAGCTGGGGAGAACAGGTGAGCTGAAACACACTGAGACAAGGGGAAGCAAAACTAAATACAAAGCACACAATCCAAAGGGCTGCCGCAGTAAAACAGGAAGTGATTGTTAACAGACCTACGCATGTGAACTTGACAATGACAAGAATGAGGGAACAAGAGGGCGGGGGGAGGGGGGGGCTAACAAAGGGATCGAGGCCCTAAATATCCCTAAAACTCAACAATTCTGGCAAATTGCAGAGTAATAAATTTTATCCAATATATGAAGAGTCCCTTTACGTGCATGTCTATATACTGTATGTTCAAACCCTAATCAAATAAAGGAAGTGTCATGAAACGCCGTGTGCAGGCAGAATGAGGACCCCAATGCAGGACACAGACTTGGGAGTAAACTCAGAAAAACCTCAGCTTTATTGCTGGAAAGCACAAGGAACAGTAAGACTGACAACTCACGAGAGAACCAAGGACTACTCCGATCTTTTATTTGTAGTTGTTTTATAGGAGCATGGTGATCGATCACCATTTCAAAGTAGTGTCTAAACAAAGACCATGCTTCCTCCTCTGCAGGGACTAGTTCAATTCTGCTCCCAATTCAGAAGATAGCACCTTTTGTCTGAACCCACTCGTTTTTTGTGAGCAAAAGTATTAGAACATGTGACTGACAGGTGTTTTGTTGCCCAGATGTGTCCTGTTACATTGATTATTCCAACAATAAATGGTGTTGAATGTCTACGCCCAGGTTCAGATTTGTTTTTTCCCTGTGCAGACTGTCTATTTATAGTTACAGTAGAAGAGTAACCAACATGAAAACCAGAGAGGTGTCTATGGGTGGAAAAATAAGAAATTGTAAAGCTGACATTGGCCAAAGCCAGTACAACTGTGTAGAGTGTCCTAAGAAGAAAGTCGTCACTGGTGCGCTAAGTAACAGATGTTGAATAGTTAGACTGAGGAAAACAGCAGCAGCTGATGACAGAAACATTGCAAACACCCTAAAATAGCTGTTAGTGACATCAGCAACAAACTCCAGAGGGCATGAGTGAAGGTATCATAATGTACTGTTGGCAGAAGACTTCATGAACAAAAGTACAGCGGCTTCACCAGAAGCTGCAAACCACTAATCAGCAAGAAGAATGGGAAGGCCAGGCTGGAATTTGACAAGAAGTACAGAAACAAGCCCCAAACAGAAACAAGTGTTTGATTAGCTAAAGTTTGGAGACAGGCTCTGCTCATGATCCCAAACATACACGCTCACAGTGGAGGTAATGTCATGGCTTGGGCTTGCACGGCTTCTTCTGGGACGGGCTCATTAATCTTCATTGATGATGTCATGCATGATGGCAGCAGTACAATGGACTCAGAAGTCTAAAGATGCAACCAAACTGATTTGGAAATCCTTCATTATGCAGCAAGAAATGACCCAAAACACACTTCCAAAACTACAAATGAGTTCATCAGGTGCAGGAAGTAGAAGGTTTTAGACTGGTCCAGTCAGTCTCCAGACTTAAACCAATTAGAGCATTTAACTTGCTAAAGAGGAGACTGAAGGAAGTACCCCATCAAAACAAACATCTGAAAGTGGCTGTAGTGAATGCCTGAAAAAGCATCACAAAAGAATAATGCAAAAGTTTAGTGATGTCAGTGGGTCACAGGCTGGCTGCAGTTACTTCAAGGAAAGGATTTGCAACTAAATATGAAGTCTTATTCACTTTAATCTATTCTAGGTTTATCTGTTCCAATACTTTTGCTTGCAAGCAAATCATATCAGATCCATATATGTATGTATGTCACATGAATGTAACTTGAGAATCACATGGTATTCTCTAAAGTAGAATAAAAGTTTTAAAAAAGTGTCATGAGTTGGCTGTGTGACGGGCAGAGTAGGATCCAAGTGCAGGGCACGGAGGCATCAAACTTATATTTTACAGGACAGCTTTAATACTAAAGTTTCCTTGCAAGGTTCAAAAACACAAAATACAAAAACCACAAGCCAAGGCGGGACTGTAGTCAGCAATTCAGCACCTTGGAAACAAGAGGGAAAATCACAAAACAGAGTAACACACAGGTTTACGGGGTCATAGACAAGGATGTGACAAAGAATTGAGGAGCACTGAGGCCTTAAATACACACACCAGGTAAAAAGGGAGAGCAGAGACAACAGGGGAGAACAGGTGAACAGAATCAGATTTAACGAGACAAGGGGAAGCAAAACTAAACACCATGCACAAGGACTACTGATTCCCAAAATGAAAAGGGAACTGAGATAACAAAACGGGGAAGAGACAGACACCAGAATAACAAAGTACAAGAAACTTGAAAAAGGAGGGAGGAATACTGAGGAAGAGCTAAGTAACTGTGTACACAATCAAATATACTTCAGATTAACCTATACAAGATATAACATAAACACCAAGTGAACTAAGAACCCATAAAACATTTACAAAAAAAACAAAAAAAACAACTCAGAACACTGGGCAAACTGACCTAGGACCATGCAAAAAAAGAGAAGTGAAAGCAGTAAGTAAACATAAAATTGACTCTCCTTCAGCACTGCAGTCACTGTCCAGAGCCACAGATGAAAAGGTAAGGACTTTCAGAATGCTGTTGTAACTGTGACGGTCTTCTTTTTGTTTTAGTGAAATAAATTGTTGTTTCTATGCTTTCTCATCTGTCTATATTTGAAATCCTTTCACAAGAGTGTGATATAAAATGAATAATTGTTTTTTTTATGTTTATTATTTATTATATATAATTTATTACTGTTTTTATTTGTTACATTTACATGTGACTCTGAAATCCCAGTCATATAGTGTGACTAGGATTGTGACTGGGATTTCAGAGTTACGTGGTAATCTCTAAACTGAAACAAAGAAAAGTGAAAGCAGTAAGAAAAGACACTTATTATTATTACTTTTATTATTATTGTAATTTGTAATTAATTATCATTATTTATTTATTTATGATTTGTAGTGGTTATTTCTTAGTTACATTTGCCTCAGTTGTTTTATTTTTCTGACCTTTATGCCTGTTTTTGTTGTTTTACTTTAATATTTTAATATATTAATATTTTAACCAATGATATTTGTTTGGCTATAATCCCTCTCTCTCCCTCTATGACTCAACCTTTAATTTGGATTTTTTATTTTTCAGTGTCACTTTAAAGATAAAATAAAAGAACACAATATCAGATTTACATTGAAGGTGAGTAATTATTTCATGAAATCACAGACTTATCTTTTATATCAATTAATTTCAGTTCAATATTTAATTGTTGACCTGTCCATGTAATTGTCTTCTTTTACAGATATGGGAGGTAAGTTCTGACCTGTTACACATTAGTCTAGTCTCACAGCAAAATGTATAATAGCTACAAAAGTGTTGTGGTCTTAGGTCTGCAACCTAATGTTTTTGTGCTGAAGGGAATGATTGTTTTATGTTGCAATGTGTGTGTGTATATATACATATATATATATATATATATATGTATATGTTATAACTTCCCATTTACATGAAGTTAAAAATACACTCGTGCTATATGTCTGGTGGTGTCATCTTTGCATGTCTGAAAAGTTTCTTTAAACAATAAATTCTTTAACCATATAATCTTTTGGGTCAGCCACTGAAGAAGACAAAATAATAATAAAAGGAGAGAAACTCCGAGGTCATCTGAACAGCTGGCGCCGGAGACTGTCGAGTCTCCATAAGATTGTTTTTGTACATGATGTAACTAAATTGATAAGCTTCAACTATGAAAAACCTGCACTGGAGAAGAGAGAACATAGTCTTCATACTGTGATTCAGTTCTAAACTGGAGCATGGTATGAATTCTGACCCGGTTAACCTGAAACTGTTTGAAAATGGCTTTAATTAAATTAATAATTGACTCCTATTCTCTGTCTTATTGTCATTCTTGTCCGATAAAAGAACAAGCAACCCTAAAAGCATGCACTGTCTTTTTTAAATTCCTTCAGTGTTTAATGGACTTTGGGTTAGTTAGTGTGTCTTTGTGTTCTCTGAGCTGTTTTATTCTTTCTTGTGTTCTCATTCTGTACCTTTAGTTAAGTAGCCTTAAGTTTCATGTGCCTGCCTCCCAGTGTTAAGTCTACATTCCAGTCTCCATGTTCTGCTGTTTCCTGTTTTTCTTTGCCAGTCTGTGTCTTTTGTGCTCTGTGTTTAGTTTTTCTTCCTCATCTTATTTGTGATTACGCTCAGCTCTACACTTTTTACCTGTTTCCTGATTATCCCTCTGTGTTTTTATTGTCTCAGTCTTCCCCTCCTCATCTGTCAGTCTTGTTGTCACATGTGGTAGTGTCCTCCCCTGTGTGCTCTGTGTTTCTAGAATTTCTAAGGTTATGTTTCCCCAAGTTTAGGTTTCTTTAGTTTCATTATTCTCTGGGGTTATTATTTTTGTTAATTCACGCCTGCCTGTCTCTGAGTCCTGCATTTGAGTCCTCACTTGTTGCACGTCGCACGGTCAGCTTTTACTGACCATGACAGAAAGTGCAAAACCTGTTTGTTTGTTTTTTTGCTTTTTTGTTTGTTGTTTTGTTTTGTGTTTTACATTAAAGTGAAACACTGCAACATTTTGAAATCAAGAAAGGAAGCAAAATAGTTTCATCATTTTACTGTGACACTGGGCTGTACACTTCCACCTTCTTATCAGGTGTTCCAAATATTGCAAGTCAAATTTTAATAATGATAACACTAAACAACACTTTATTAATGATAACAAAAGTAATGGAAACAGTTGATTGATTTAGATTAATTCTAAGTTGTTCATTTCTCAAGTTACCATTTTGTTAACGTATATCATTTCTTTGCCTTTAGAAATTCTTAGTCAGCCATGGAGGACTTTGCCAGAGTGAGTATGATAAACATAAAGCCACTGCAGTGCTGTTCTTCTTTTTGTGTGGTTCTACTCCTTAATCGTAATGGTTTCCTATGTTGGCTGACTGCTAATTTTTAATGATGACAAATTCCAATACCCTTGTTTATATAAAACAGTTAATTATGCATATTACACTTTGTTGGTAAATAGCCATGGGACCCTTACATGCCTGTGTGTAAGATGGATTATTTTTATTTCTATTTTCATGCCTCCACAGTCACTTACATAATATTTAATCTTATTTATCTAGCTCGTGATATCTCAGTTTTTGGTGGTAAAACACATGATTTTCTCAAGAAACAATAATGATGCCAAATTTTTAGAGACATGACAAACTAATATGTTTTTATTTCAAAAAGTACAAACAATTTGTAAAATTGTAGAATTGTTCGTTTATTTGTTAACAGGAATAATCAGGTTACCCTGGATTTTCTTGAATATTACAAGCCTAAAAATAAAGATGCCAGCCATCTCAGAATTCTGCTTATTGGACCAACTGGTGCAGGAAAATCCACCTTCATCAACTCTGCTGACAGCGTTTTACAAGGCAGAGTTGCTGGTCGAGGTTTGACAGATGCAATTACTAGAAGCAGTTTCACAGAGAAGGTCTCTATCTATCCGTCCGTTTGCATTTACACTATTAAATAAATGAAGAAATATTAACACCACTTTTTCCTTTCAGTACAAAACTTATAAATTCTCCAAAGGAAATCAAGGTCATTACTCATTTGTTTTCAATGACATCATGGGCATTGAGAAAACGACTGGTGTTCATCTGGAAGACATCAAACTTGCACTAAAGGGTCACGTGAAAGACGGATACAAGGTAATCTTTTGAATTTTGGTTTTGTATCATGTATCAGGCTGGTTGGTTTGTTTGTTTTCTGTGTTCTGTTGTAAATAACACATGGCTTTATGAGATTTGAAAATCACTGTATTCTGTCTCTATTTACATTTTAGTGTTGAAATGTTTTCATGTTAAAATGTATGTAATTAGGGGAATAAATGAGAATCATTATTTAATATTCCTACAAAATAGAAGTTAATATCCAACAATGAAGCTTTTGTGTGAGTTTGATCAGTAGGATCTGCATTCTCACATTTGCTGCTTTATTCCGCTCATCATTTCCTTTCCCCACGAAACTCTTTCTATCCTTCAACTCATTGCTGTTCTGTCATTCTGCCTTTTAGACATCTTTTGTGTAACTGTGTTTTTGTGACGTGCTCTGTTTATGATGGGCGGCTGGGCGACATTGAGAATTCACCAGTGATATTCTCAATGCCAGTATGAGCCTGATTCTTTGTTCTTTCAGCCATCGCTCTCTCTCCCCATCCTCCATGGTCCTAAAATCTTTATCACAGGCTGACATTTCTGGACATCAACAGCTTTCAGGCCCTTATTGCTGAGTTAGTTCTCTCTTTTCTGCCCTGTTCTGGGGGACCTGTTCTGTTCTCTGCCTTCATTTGGGACACCTCTATGTTCTTTCAGAATCTAATCATCTTTAATCATCACCAGTAATACTATTATTACTTTAAATCTTTTAAACAATGAAATAATGTGCTCAACTTTCTCAACTTGGTTTATGTTGTTTTCTAGTTTGATCCTGAAAAACAATTGAAAGCAGGAGATCAATACTACAACTCATGTCCCGATCTGAATGACAAAGTTCATGTTCTGGTCACGGTTGTTCCTGCCAACTCACTGTCTTTACTAAGTAAAGACATTTTGGAAAAGCTCAGAGATATCAGAATGGCAGCCACTGACTTGGGTAAAGCAACAGTTACAAAAGTCACATTGTGTGGACTCATTATGGCACATGCAGCTGTATAAATAATAATAAAAACTTAAAAGACAAAAACAAATGATTACAAACTGATTATGTTTTTGCATTAACAGAAATTCCCCAGCTGGCTGTCCTCACTAAAGTTGATGAAGCCTGTGCTGAGGCAAATAAGAATCCAAGCAACATCTACAAGAGCAAGTACCTGAAGCAGCAGGTACATTATCAGGATAATTCTAAATAATACATTTTTCAGTTTGGAACCATAAAATATTCTCTTAGTTACATTTTCTAATTTCAGCACTGAAATAATTTTACAGCTTCTGATTAATTGAAATGTTTTTATTTAATACTCAGGTCAACAAATTGAACCTGTTGCTGGGCCTCCCAGTGAACTGCATCTTTCCTGTGAAGAATTACAGTGCGGAAGTCGAAACAAATGATGTCACTGATGCTCACATCCTGTGTGCCCTGAAACAGATGATTGTCTTTGGAGAAGACTTCCTCAATCACGTGAATGACTGAGACATGAGAACATGATTATCTGACCATAACACTGAATGCTGTACTCATTATATCTGAGAATGTGGGGCTTCATTATATCCCAGCTGAACCCGAAATTTAGTTAAATTTACTTCTGTTATTTTACTC
>JAVDPK010018411.1:0-10282 GCA_034780415.1 Cichlasoma orientale | reverse complement strand
TACGCGTCTGCGGCTGGCGGCTGCATCACGCGTCTGGCGGCTGCATCACGAACACATGCATCACGTTACTTACTATGTACCGGCTGTGCACCTAAAGCGCCAAAGCGTGCAGTATTTAACGTGCGATTCATCATAGAAGAACACGATTAATGGTTTCAAATGCCTTTGTTTAGACAGCTTTTGACATTATCCATTAAACAGGCAAAAAAAAATTTTTTATAACTGAGTGTTTCTTAGTTTTAGACTAGTCGACTAGTCTAATTTTTTCCCTTGTATAGTCGACTATTAAATTAGTCGCCAGGAACATCCCTAATAAGAACATTTCAAAAGATAGTTGTAAGAGTATCAAATATTGACGTATCTGTCTGCAACTACAAGTCCAAGTTCTTACAGGAAGTGGAGATCTGTGTCTCAGTTTGTTGTTTCTTTGACTTTGTTCTTCATCCATGTGCGCCTCCAACGTGTGAAATAAATCAGTTTGCTTTGTTCATTTGCAGGAGGAAAGTTTGGACAGCACTGTTACTTATTTAATGATGTGTGACTCCTCTGAGATGCAGATCTTACGCCAAATTAAGATGTAATAAGATTGTTAAATCCTAAATAATGGGCCTTAAAATGTTACTAAGTCGTGAGCAGTGCCTGTATTTGCAGTAAAATTAATCACGTCTGTTTCTCCCTTCAGTGAAAACCAGAACAGCCAGCCAGCCAAAGGAGACGAATACTGTGAGTATGCTTTGTGCTGATTTCACCTGCATGTGTTTACTTGATTTAAGTATTTCTAATACCTGCGCTCTAACCGAGGCTCCTCCCACAGGAGGATGAAAGGGTGCATTCGGCCTCGGGGGCCAATGAAAACGATGCCTCTGCTGTTGCTGTTGAACCGGACAGCCCGGTGTTTCTCATCATCGCCGACCTGCCCACTTCCTGTTTCAACTGCAGAAAGAAGCTCCTGGAAGGAGAGACGCTGTTCAAGCTGCAGGGCACGCAGGAGTGTTTCTGCTCCATGGCGTGCCTCCACGAAACGCATCATGACATCAAATCACCCATCAAAAAGTGTCACAACTGCTTTCAGTGAGTGCGGCGTTTATTTTTTATTCTGCATCCAAACAAGCGGTGGTGATAAATGCATAAAAACAAACACTCAGCAAAGAAAACAAAGGTTTCCACTCCTGCATTTTTATTCTTGGACTGTTAAAACAGTTCTGCTTAATTCACTGTTAAAAATAACAGGCTGGAGCCCATCCCATCCCTATCTCGTCCCTTTATTCTACCTGCATGATGTTGCTTGTTCAGGAAACGCTGCGTGGCGCAGAGAGCGGCTGTGATTGGCTCCTGCTGGCGCATCATTGGGCAGCGATTGTTGACGGATCGTGGACCTCCTGTGTCCCTCGATCCTGCTTCGATCCTGATTGTTGGAAGATAAAATCTTGGTTGAGATTAATTGTGCAGGCATCGGACATACAATGACCTCATTATGTGAAATATTGGCCATGTCTCATATAAACATCCATCACTGTAACAGTGTAAATGTCAAAATAAAAACTTTTCCTTTAAAAATAATCATGGAATCATCATAATGACACAGAAACACTTTTTTTTTTTTTTTTTTTTTTAAGTTCAGGAGCTTCAGAGTAGCTGAAATTTTGTGTTTAATGTTTGCCTGGTTGTGAATTCCCTCTCACTCTCATCTTTCTTCTTCAGGGTGATCACACGGCCCCAGAACATCATCCTGGCTCCGGTGGACGATTTGGGAACCATGAAGGAGCTGTGCAGCAATACGTGTCTCTCCTCTGTCACATCCAAGATGAAGAAGGCTGCCAGAAAGCTGCCACCACAGGAGTGCCCTAGTTCACCGTGCAGGATGTGTGGCAGATACGATTATGTAAGGAAAAGGAAAGTTACTGTTATATGTGGATTATAACTCGCTGATCACTTTTTAAGGCGACGCTGGAGGTGATTATTTGTGACATAATAAAACTGCAGCATATCGTCATCCCTTTGATTTAAAATGTGTTACCACATTTATACCATGTTTCCTATAAGTAACACATGCTCCTTCCATCTTTAGTGCAAGTTCACAGTGACCCTGGACGGCGCCGTCCACAGACTTTGCAGTGATTCGTGCTTCACGAGCTACCGCAAAGCCAACAACCTGCGTTTGCCTCTGTGTGACGTGTGTGGCAGCGTCTGCTCCAGCAAACGCCTCGCCGTGAAGATGGAGGACGGCAGCAAAGCCCTCTGCAGCGATCAATGTCTGGTCAAGTTTAAAGAGGTGCAGAAATTTAAATCCGCCTTGGCTGGCTGGAGGTTGAGAGTGTAACAGATTATTATTAGTTACTCAGTGTTTGAGACAGTCAGATTTACAGCACAGTTGACTTTTTAAGTATTTTACAGCATGTCTGAGGTAATACTCTTCCTCCCTTTTTTTCCCCTTGTTTGATCTTTTGCAGAAAGTCGATACTCCTCAGCTTTGCCCCATGTGTCAGACGTCCCATCAGATGTCGGACATGATCGAAGATAAAAACGATGAGGGCAGGCTGGAGTTCTTCTGCAGCAACAGATGCATGATGGTGTACAAGTCCCAGACCTTCACCGTGACGGGTATTCAGACCTGTTTGTGCTCTTGTGTGCGCTGCAGCGGCGCCTTTGCTCTGAGTGTTACAGTACCTCACAAAGTTTGATAGTTCACAAGCTTTTGGGTGTTTTCTTTGCTAAAAGCAAAAACCTTTCTCATACTCGTGTCTTTATAGAAAAGAAAAGCTCTTCCTCTGCACTTCATGATGTTACGGATGTGAAACCGTCTCTAATGAATCTCGACTGCGTGAGTTTCATATTAAAAACATCTTTTTTAATACAGGATCTTAAACTCTGATTCACACAGTCACAGAATGAACGTTTTAAAGATTAATTAATGTGTAACATTGTAACAGATTCACTAAATAATCTTCCCGATGTGGATAACAACCATTCATGTCAGGAATCATGTGTCAAATCAGAGTCCATTTCCACTTCAGTGAAAGTCGTCACGTTGATCCTCATATCGGTCTTTGTGTAGTTAATCAAAGTCTCTCTTCCCTCCTCATCAAGATCAAGGAAGAGCCCATCGATGAGGGGTACAGCCAGAGTCTCCCGGCCTCGGTTCCTCCCCAGGATGTCAAGGTTGAGCCGACTGTAGCAAAGGTAGGAGATCGTGAACAGGTGGCAGTAAGCAGCATGATGAGGCTGATGCACGAGACTGTATCCTCATCATATAAATGAGTCTTTGGCAGTAATTTAAAAGAAGACACTGATGAGGCGAGCCGGATTTCCTCAGGCAGGTGACTGCACAGCCGAGGAGCCCTAATATCAAATAACAGGTTGAGGGTCTGAGGCTGAGTGTCACTGATACTCAGTATTGATCGTATCCTCATGTGTTCCTTGGGTGGTAGCAGCAGAGTCGGGTCACTTTGTTTAAATGTTTCTCAAAGGTGAGATTAGACTCACGCCCAGGTCAGGTTTTTTTTTTTTAATTAAGGGAGCATGTAATGCTTGGATGCAGCTCATCTGAACCAATGATTATAATTTCTGTTTTATCTGAGTTTAATTAAAAAATCCATCTCTTAATGTCAGTTTGACAGCTTCTGTGGTCGGCATGGTTTGTTGAATCTGTGGATTTTAATGGAAGATGGAGGTTTGTGTGGAACAAAATGTTATTTCTCTGTATAATGGGCCGAGAAGCAGCATATATAACAACAAAAGGATGGGTCCCGGTGTAGAACCCTGAGGAACTCCACAGGTTAGTGCAGGGTAAGGAGAAACAACCTGAACCACTGCAGAGCCGTCCCAGATGAACCAGCCCTGTGCTGCAGAGGTCCGCTGTATCAGATCTTTGAGAAGCATCAGCAGTTCTTAAAATATGATTTGTCACCCTGATCAGCACGATCTCAGCGCTGTAATGCTGCTAAAACCTGACTGATGGGATGCTGTCCTGATGCAGCGACTCAAAGAATCGTAGGCAGTCTTCTCCAAAGGTTCGGCTATAAGAGGAAACTTTGGTCTGTAATTGTTGGAGTCAGAAGGATCGAGGCAGAGTTTTGGTGAGCGGCTGCACACAGGCTGTCTTTAAGTATTCTGGGATGTAGCCAAAGCACAGAGAAATGTTAATCATTGAAAAATCTTGTTCTTCTTTAACTTAAGCAATGACGGTGTTGTCGTTTATAGTGATGGGAAAGAGGCTAAAGCATCTAAATGTCCTGGAGGTCCACTCCACCATCATGCATCATCTCACTGTTCTGGTTCCGACAGGAGGACTTGAAGATTGGGTCGGTTTTCTCTCTGACTGGAGAATCCAAACCTGCAGAGCCCTCTCTCACCAGCATGGATTTGCCTGCGTCCTGCTCCGCCTGCCAAAAGGCCCTGATGGATGGAGAAACTGTTTACCAGAGGAAAAACCACACGGGCATATTCTGCTCCACTTCCTGCCTTCTGAAGTTTTACCAGAAGAAACCAGCTGGGAGGACGTGTCATTTCTGCCTGCAGTGAGTCCCAGGCTTTAAAGTTGTTCCGCAAACATTCAGCTTCATCCAGACTCATCGCTCCTTGTTCTCTCAGGGTGATCGCACAACCTCAGAACGCCGTCCAAGCCGCGGTGGATGACGAGGGGACAAAGAAGGATTTCTGTGGCCATACCTGCCTGTCCTCCTTCAACTACAAGAGACACGTCTCCATCAAAATGCCCGTGTCTCCCGCCTCCTCGCATTCACAGTGCAGCATGTGCAGCAGACACTGCACCGTAAGAGACGAGCTTTAAATTTGTCTTCTTCGTTAGCTGGATTTATGTGAGCTAAATGAGCTTTCCTCTTCCCGTAGTGCAAGCACGAGATCACACAAGAGAAGGTCATCCACAAGATCTGCAGCGATCCGTGTTTCCTGCGGTTCTGCAACATGAACAACATCGCCGTCTGTGCGAACTGTCGCTCTCACCGCAAAACGCCGCTCACGCTCAAGGTGGAGGAGGGCAGCAGCAAACTGTGCAGTGCAGAGTGTCTGGCTCAGTTCAAGCAGGTTAGAAAGATAAAGTTTTCCCCCTGTTATGCTGGTGGATACTTTATATTAAGGTTTCAAATGATGAGGTCAGTGCGAGTGATGGTTGGCTCTGTGTGACATCAAGAAAAGAGGATATCCTCACACCACAACCACGCAGAGCTGGATTAGAGGAGCTTTATTGTTGTAGGGTTTAAAGGAGGTGGCACGTTTCTAAAAGCAATGTTTTCGTGTTGTCCTGAAGCTGAATTCAGACCTCTTTGATTTTTACGACTGTACAGAAAATGCAAACATCGCAGCCATGCAGAATGTGCCACAGCACGACCGCTGCGTCAGACACGGTCGAAAACACAAACGGTGAAAACGAGGTGGAGCTCTTCTGCAGCAGAGGCTGCGTGACGGCGTTCAAGATCCAGGCGGTCAGCGCCTCGGGTACTCTGATTACTTTGTTCTTCCCTTTTTATTTTATTTTGTTCTTTTGTGTCTCAAAAGGTTCAAACTTTGATTGTTTTAAATGATTCTTGTTTTTGAAGCCTGAAGACAAAAACAGGTTTTTTAACTAGTAAACAGACTTCACCCCCCCCCCACAGGTGCCTCACTGAATTGTGACCACTGTGGTACCACTGCAATCCCAGCTTGTCACCTCGCCATGTCAGATGCCTCCATCAGAAATTTCTGCAGCCTGAAGTGTGCCGTGACCTTCCAGGTAAAGGAGCCAAACTTACTTTGCGAGCTGCTCGAGCCTCCGAGTGTTGTACCAAATGTTTTACAGTGTTTATGATTCTGTTTCACAGGAGAGCCGGAATCACGCCGGAGTCGCTGAGACAACTCAAACTGATCTCCTCAAACCGCCGCCCAAGTTGCTGTGCGCCCAGTGTCAACGCAACATATTGACCACACCCAAAGTCATCCAGAGACAGGTGCAGTTCGCCTGTTCTGTCTTCTGTGGTTTAAACTGAAGGCTGCTTTCTAAGAAAGGTTTAGATCCCCGTTTAAACCTGTGAGCTGACACACGTGTGTATGTGCAGGAAAAGAATTATTTTGCCTGCAGCGTGGCCTGTTTTCAAGAATTTAAGAGGGTCAACAGCATCACAGCCACGTGTGAATACTGCAGGAATGAAAGGATCATCAAAGACGTGAAGAGAATCGGCGGCAGAGACTGCTGCTTCTGCAGTGACGGTGAGGAGGGCGTGCCGGGCTCGTGCAGCGTGTTTGTGGTCCGTTTCTCGTGACCGTGATATTTACAGAAAGCTCACCTTTCTCTCCTCGCAGCCTGCAAGACGCTCTTCTGTCAGGAGCTGGAAGGGAAGTGGGGTAAACACTGTCGCTCGTGTGCTTACTGCCTCTCGATATCCAAGACTCTGGTGACGGCACCGGGTGACGACGCCGACATCGAGTTCTGCTCCGAAGCCTGCTGCTCAAAGCACAAGATGCTCCTCGGCCATGTAAGCAGAGATGGAGGCTCACGCTCTGCACAGCCTGCAGGTGGAGCAGTTCCTGCTGTAGAGGAGTTGTGTGTTTGGATTGTTTAGCACACTGCAAGTTTGATATACAGCAGCCAGTTTTGGCTAATTTGCTGGTTTTCTCCACCTTTAAGGATCCAATTTTAATAGATGGGGACCCCCCTCACACACACACACACACACACACTTTTCTTACATGCAATAGATAAAATAATTACCATAATGATTAGCTACCTGCCTGCCTGTTAATACTGCAAACCCGCCGTTAGTGCTTCCTACAGCTTTACTCTTCTCATTTCAGGTGGCAAAATGTGACACCTGCAGCCACAAAGGGGAACTAAAGCAGAGGCTTCCATTGCTGGGAGAGGTCAAATACTTCTGTGGCATGAAGTGTCTCCTGTACTTCTGCAGTAACAAGGTTCAGACGCTCGATGGAGGTACGCTCGTTTGCTGCGTCAGTATGAGAATCAAACCAGGCGTGCACTGGGTTTAAGAATCTTTTACTGTATCCGGCCTTTGACCAGCTAAACACAAGTTAGGATCTTATTAAGTTTCTGCTTAGGAAGCAGCAGCTTACACTGGAATTCAGCACACGGAGAAAAATTTAGTGTCACTGACAGCTGAAGCTGTAAAATCTGTAAATCACAGGAGATCGAAGGCTGAAAAATGACTTTCAGCTTTAGAACTTTGTGTACAAATGTAACAGTTTGATTGCACTGAACTTCTCCAAGTGTGTGAGCTGAGACGTACGAGGAATCACAATCTTATCTCACAGTTTCAAATCTGAGCCGAGCTTCTTGTTCTCCTGGTTGTTCATAAATCTCTGCTGCAGTTTAATTTGGGTTTCAGGATTTTGTGTCTAGTTTGTTCTTTTAGTTCACTGTGTGAAATGTTACGGGCTGAACTCTGTGGATGTGAAGGAGTAGAGCTGCTGCTCCTTCACATCCAAAGGAGCCAGTTGAGGTCATCGGTGGAGGAATCTGACTAGGATGCGTAGGTGAGGTGTTTAAGGCACATCCTCCTGGGAGGAGGCCCCGAGGCAGAGCCAGGATACAGCGGACAGATCACGTCTCAGCTGGCTTCAGAATGCTTCGGTGTACCTGGAAGAGCTGGAGGAGGCGTCTGGGGAGAGGGAGGTCCGGATGAGCGGGGCTCTGCATCAGGAAATGGAATAGTTATGAGGTCAGTTACTAATGCCACTGGCTGACTCTCCTCCTTCCTGCCCACAGTGTCTTCAGCTCCTGGATCAGCACCAGAGCCCGCTCCTGTTATTGGGAACGTTATCTCACTGGCTGCTGCTTTGGCCAGGCAGCGCAGCACCTCAGCAGCTTCACCGCAGCTTGGTACGCACACAGTTTATTAACACACATTATTATATTAACGCTTTGTAACTGCGCACTCACGCGTTTCTCCACAGGCTCCATCACTGACATCCAAACAAAGGTCATTGGACATGTAAGTCTCCACAGATATTTGGATCAGAGTGCTTCTCTATAAACTTACAGTTGAACCTGAGTATTAAAGCCTGACGCTCTCATCTTGATGTGACTGTAGCTGAAGGTGTTTTAATGACCTGTCGGTTCTTCAGGTCAGTGTTCAGACCGTCCCGAAGGAGCTGAAGAACAAGTCGATCATCTGCACTCCGCTGGTCCATAACAAAGGGGTCTCCTGTAGCCTGAGCTCAGAGGCACAGAAAGGTGAAACACACCTGCTCAGACAAATGAGCCTTTATTTTGTGAGGGAGGTGTAAGCTAACCTGACTGCATCCTGGAGTAAAATCTGAACGCATTTCATCTTTTCACAATAAAGTTTTGGTGTTTTCTGATGTTAGCAGACAGCTGTGGTCCCAAAGTCGCGGTCCTGCCCGTCCCCGTGCCCGTTTACGTTCCCGTTCCCATGAGCATGTACTGCCAGTACGCTCCACAGCCGCTGGGCCTGCCCTTACCGGTACCTAAAACACCTCTGACCTTTGACCCTAAACACATATCAGACCTTTACTGTGAGAGAAAAGCTCTCATTCTTTAAATGTACAGATTAGCTTAATGTTGCTGTGGTTTCGATTATTAAACATTATTTAAACCAGCCTGCTGCTTTTACCTTTGTTCAGTGAGCTCATTAATCATTCGCTGAGTTTAAACTTTTTAAACGAGTCCTGACATCAGCCGCAGAGTCTTAAATCTGCGTTCCCCTCAGCTGCCTGTGCCCGTGGTCCTCCCACATGGATCTGAGCCAACGGTGAACTCCATCAAAGAGAGTCTGCAGCCTGAACAGCTGGAGGGAGAGCTCAGCATCAGGCCTGACACTGAGACTGAGCAGAGTGACACGGAGGAGAGAGAGGACGGGCAGAAGGAGGGACGAGGGACAGAAGAAGAAGAAAGACCAGAACCTTCATCCCCGAAGGGTAACAAATGCTTTTAATTACATAAAATGGTTACACAGTTATATTTCTGGCAGCCTGTAGGACTCGGGTAAGAGAAAGTTTGGGCTGATTTTAACATTTCGATAGAGATCAAACAAAGTGAAGCAAACAGCTTTTCTCAATATCACAACGAGCGTGTGTGCGCCCTCTGCTGGTATCATTGTTTTAGTCTCACCAGCTCCGAGTCGTTCAGGGCACTCGACACGCACGTCTCAGTCAGTCTGTTACAAAGTGCTTATGTCACCAGAGCGGCTGATTACGGGCATTTCCTTTATAATTATTTGTGACAGAGATTTTCCATCCTAATGGGTGCACACGGTTCATTTCTAATAATAAAAATATCCGGTATAGAAACATTGTTTCTCCCTCCTGGTTTTGTCCTCAATCCATCCTCATTATTTTCAGACCACACCAGCAGCTGCAGCAACGACTCGCACACAGATGATCAGCCCGAGGACTTCAACACCAGCGTCGGTCTGCTGAGTCAGCCGCAAGACCACAAAACCTCCCCTCCAGTTTCAGATGAGGACGTGCCCAGCAGTCCTCCTCCTGACCTCCCACCTCTCCCACCTCTGTCAGCTCTGGAGATAAGAGAGACTCCCCAGAGATTGCCCAGCCCTCCTCCTGATCCTCCCTTAGCACAACAAGCCTTGGACAAAGACAAGAACAAGGTAACAAAGTAAGATGAGAGGTGGCAGGTTAGACGCTATCTGCTGCTTCTTTTCGGGGTCTTGACTCTTCTTTGTGTCTCAGGATTGTGAGCTGGAGCAGCTTTCAGAGAAAGCAGAGGAGACCACGCCTGAAACCGTGAGGTCTGAGGTCACGCCTTCAAAGAAAACCACTCTGAAGAGTCAGTGTGGAGTCGATGCCTGGAAGAGCTGGATCAGGTGGAGAGGGTCCCAAACCAGCCTGGACTCTGTTTCCTGTATGTTTTTCCTTTCTTTGTCCCCAAGCTTCGTTTTTCCCTTTGAATCAAACTCAGAACTGATGCACAGTTTCCTGCCTCGTTCATGGATACGGGAATGTTTGTAGCTTCTTTGTAACATTTCGAGCTGCTGTTTGAAAATTCCTCCATTTTTAAGACATGGTGCTGGATTCTGTCCCTGAATCGCAGCCCTCAAACAGGCTGCAGCTCAGGTTTATTTCTAAGGTGGAAAATTCCATGTTATGATTTTACACACAGTCCCATAGAGGGAAAAGTTTTCACTTCATCCAGTCCTGTGAAAAACTAACTGCACCCTGTGATTCATTAGCATGTAGAACCGCCTTTAGCAGAAACTTGTCGTAATCCTTTTCTGTGTCTTTCACATCATCCATCCATCCATCCATCCATCCATCCATCCATCCATCCATCCATTATCTTCCACTTATCTGGGGC
>JAVDPK010018410.1:0-10283 GCA_034780415.1 Cichlasoma orientale | reverse complement strand
AAAACCCCCCCCCCCACCCCCCGGTATGAACAGGCTGCAGAGCTGTTTGCTAAAGCAGAGCTGAGTAAATACAGAGACGTATATGAGAAGCAGAGAGAACGAATTCCCACAGTGTCTGTCTGAGAACACGATTATTTAGTGCATCCAAGAGTATCACACACACACACACACACACACACACGCACGCACACGCACACACACACACACACACACACACTGCAGGGTCAGTGAGCTCCGTATGGGTAAAGTCCAGCAGTGTCCCTTTAACAGACCTGCTGCTAAACCAACTCAGGCTGCATTTTCATTATTGATTAACTGACCAGATATTTTTGTAATCTAATACTGCACTCAGGTTTTGTAGTTCTATTTACTACCACCCTACTATAATACCAGCTGTGAGGTCACTTTCCCACTCTGCAGCCCACTGACAGAGCACTGACTCACAGTGAGCATTGGTCCCATGTGGCAAAGACTGATCTAGCCTAATATAATCTGTAATTAAGTGGAAGGATATGAGCTGAAGAGATGAAACAGCATGAAGTTAGAAACGTTTGCTTCTTTCTTTATTCCCTCTGAGCTGTTAAAGCTCGTGTTCCAGCAAGATCAGCTAATCCATTCATTAAACATATTATATGATGGGCTTTGACTTTAAGTACACTGTTAACCAGCTTACTTTTGCATATTGCTCAAAGACAGCATAAATAAATGCTTTAATCTATGCCAACACCAGATGTCAGAAAACAGGGAAGGAAACCCTGTAAAATAGGAGAAAATGGTGAAAAAATGACCATTAAAATATTCTTTACGTCTTGTGTTGTCTGATGCGGTCCAGCTCATCTAAACTGTTTCCACAGCAACATGGCATCCCACCAAGAAGGGCAGAACTATCTGCTTCCGTCTGACCGAAGGCTCGTTTAGACTGAGGCCGATACAGACAGGAAGTGCTGAGAGACAACAGCAGCCCACAGAACGCTGCTCAGAGCCACAGCGGCGACATTTCACCAACTTTACAGCAGAGCCACATCAAAAATGACCACAGTTTGCTCTTTGTTACTGATTTCACTTTTTCAGACTGATGACACAGTGCTTAATGGCACCAGCTTCTTCTGTGCATTCAGACTTTCAGTCTTTTGGTTGAATAACTATATTTCTATTAATATTTTACTTCTGTAGAGCACGTTAAGAGCTTTCATTTGATATGTATGTATCTCAATTTTGACCAAAATGTGTGCATTCACATTCACAGCAGCAGTATTATTAGCAGACGTGTGTCGGTGCATTGCATCCATGCAGACCATGAATGCAGACTGCTCACCAACAGAGCAGGTTTATCAGACACTACCTCCAGAACTCAGGAGTGGAGAGGATGGAACGGCCTGCAGTCCAGACCTCAACCCCAAAGAACCCCTGTGGGATCGGTTTGGGCGCGCTATTCATGCCAGACTGAACGACACAACCACACCGGCCGCCTCGAGACAAATGCTGGTTGAAGAATGCTTTGTCAGCTACACTGACAAACCTGCAGCCTGGAGGGGAAACAGTAGAAACAAATCCTGCATAGAAACAATGTCTGCTTTATGATCTGCCACAAGAAGCCGAAGTGTAAATGCAGGATTAGGCCAGTTTTGGTGCGATGGTACAAAAGGCAGCAGGCAGCCGCTGTAAACATTCTCGCTCAGTATCAAAGGTTAATGGTTTTACAGCTAACTGCAGTTAAACATCAGATCCTGTGCTTCAGCCTGGTCCCTCACAATGAGAGCAGGGAGGACCTTGTACTGAGGGAGGGAGTGAGGTGAAAACTTTATGACCATCTGGGCACAATTCCACACAGATAAAAGCGACTCCCCCAACAGGGTGTAAACGTCTGCGCTGCATCGAACTGCGTCTGCAGAACCACTTCAACAGGTTTGTCAGTACACTGCAACCAACAGCCCCCCTGAGCTCTATAATATTATAATAATAATAATAATAATCAGCTCGAGCAGGGGAACTGCTGCAGTTCACAGGACGTCCTCACAGCAAGAGTTAGACTTGAAATGCCCCTCACAAATCTGTGGCTGGTTACAAAGTGTCAAAGTGGGCCTTTATTACTGACAATCAAAAGCAGTCAACAGTCAGTATATATTTATTATATATTTTTGACACGTTTCTTGTGAGAGAGAACATATTCTGACGCAGGAATCGGTGGAAATAGCATCCCTATAAGTCATTTACTTTCAGCTGTATTGTGCTCTACAGTCCTTGTTGCTGCATTTTAGTGCCTGATGATCAGTTACGTTAAAGCATTCAGCCACAAACTGAACGCACAGCCTGATACACACACTTTAGCTTTGCCTTATTCGCTTCCTAATCAAAACCAACAACACACACACACATACACACTCGTGTCCAAACCTTTGGCTGGTACTGTATGGCTGTGCACACGGCTTTATGAAGCACACAGCTTTATGGTTAATATTAACTGAGATAAAAACAAAGAGTGACATTTCAGCGCTATAGCAACTAGCTAAAAGGGCAGGAAGTGGTTTCCTCACAGGTTCCACCCCAACACCCCTACGACTGCTGACACAGGAACCCGCTGTGTGTGTCTGTGTGTGCGTATGAACACAGTTGTGCTGGGTTAGAAGTCTGTAGTTAGAAAATCTGCTACTGAAAAATTCAAAAACCACTTTTCAGCTGTTTCACCTATTTTCTCCTGGAGCTATTGAGCAAACTTAGAGCTTAATAAGATGATATGAGCTCCGTGGACTTTAACATGGGCTAAAAAGATGATAAAATAAAATTAAATATGCAGTCGTGTGAAAAAGAAAGTTTTCACAGTGAAAAGCTACATCCCATATTCAACAGCATGTAGAAGCACCTTGTTGTGGAGAAATTTAGGCTCAATTTGAGGCATTTGTTTATGAACTAAGTCCTTAAAGTCCTGCCACAGCGCTTCAGTCAGGCTGATCTGTGGGCTTTGGGCAGCACCTTCAGTCTTTTCTGTTTCAGTCACTCTGCTGTAGATTTGCTGCTGTGCTCGGGGTCATTGTCATTTGGCTGTCAGACATACGGCCTCACGTTTGACTCTAGAGTATTTGGTACACAGAGGAGCTCATAGCTCAGTCGTCTCAGAGACTGAGAGATACTTCCTGTAGAAGCAAAGAGGGTGTACTTAGTTTTTCATGGGACTGTGTAATGAACCGTCTTTAGCTAGTAAACTATTAGAATCTCTTTTATGTCGAGCTTCTTGAGACCAAACACTGATTTTTTTTTTTTTTTGAAAGATGCAAGTGTTCTGAATCAATTCAATTTAATTCAGTTTGAATGAAAGGACAAAAATTCTGTTAATGTTACATCCTCAAAAAAGCTGCATGACTGCAGCTCAGCATTTGATTTTGTAGCATTTGCAGCTGGTCAGTGAATACAAACTTTTCCCCAACAACCGGTGCTTGCTGGGAAGTCACCAACTGGTTTTTAAGCCTGGGGTCTAACATGGAGGAAGCAGAGGGGCGTGGAGGCGGCGCTGGGGTAGGACATCCTATCAGGAGCTGGTGGACATGGTTGGAAAAAGTGCCACCATCAGCCAGATACAGATAAGCTACATATTGCACTTATATTTTCCAACATCTTTTGGTTGATGTGCATACAGGAACCTCAGTCTGCTCATGCTGAACGCCTGATTTAGCTACTGCTGACTGATTAGAGCAGGCTGAGCCCACAGCTCAGGGACACAGGGGCCCATATGTTGCAAAGAATAAATGCATTCAGAGTAGAACAGAGGGAGAGACTTCAAAGACACTTTCCTAATTGGTTGCAACAAATGTAATTATAATCTCTATAATACCAAAGATCCTGACCAATGGATATGAAGGCTTTCTCTGGACAGCTTAACTAACAGTTGGGTCAGAACCCGAGGCAACAGAAAGAGGACAGAGGTGATCGCTAAAGGCCTCCTCTGCCTCGGAAGCCTAAAAAGGAAAAGCCTAAAACATGAATGGAGGTTTGCGTGTTAATGTTTCCATGTTCAGAATAAAGGAGTGAAGCGTGGATCATAAACAGAGCATTTTGTATCTCTGCACGTGTTTCTTCAGACTGACTCACTAAGAAAACTGTGAGCTCAGTCAGATGATGCCAACATCACTCTCATGGAGTTTGTTTTGGATGGCAGCCTATACAAAGAACCCTCTGATAGAAAATGCCTCCCCAAGGAACGCATTAAAGTTATGCAATCAGCAATGCATAACTTTAGCACACAGTCTGTAACGAGGGAAATTAAAATACTACACACTCCACTGATGCATCTGACTGCCTTTCTACCTGCATCATCCAGGCACACAAACAGCCTTTCAGCACGTCTATGGTAATGAGGGGATCAGTGCTGAAAGGCCCAAACACTGCCCACCATGCAGACTGTGAAATCCTCAAATATCTACTTAGAATAATAGAAAAGGTCATTTACTCTGTGCAGTCGCAGCAGTATCTGGGTATGAATGCCCTCCTGTCCTTTCCTACTAACTGAGCTAAGAGCACAACCGATCTAAACCCAGCTGATAAGCAGCTAGGCTATCAGCAGTTATCAATCATTTTTAACTAGATAATGATAAGCGTGCAGTGAGCCTCAGGGCAGGACCTCAGCATCACCTGTAAGGTTCGAGCTCCAGCAGAACGAGGCTGAAGAGGCGTCGATGATGTATCAGTACAGCAGCTCAGAGGTTCAGAATCATACAGAGAGAAATGTTGCAACACTTTGAAAAGACTTTGTGTGTTTGTGTGTGTGTGCGGGGGGGGGGCAGTTTTGCCCTCTTTTCCTCCTATCTCAGGGCTGAATACTGCAGCAGCACCTGTGCCGTAACAGTGAGCATAAATGTGGCTGTGTGACGACGTTACTGGTGGTGCACGAAGCGACCAATGTGGCGGGTACACCGGGCGGGGCCTGCTGGGGGACTTCCCATGATGCACTGTGCAATTCTTCTCCACTCCCTTCTTTTTAGTCCCCGCGTGTCTACAGTCGTTTGCACTGGAGACACCTGTTCCTTCGGTTCCTGGGACTCCTGAGGCTTCCTGACTGGGACAACAACATCACATCTGTCACAGCTGCAGTCTTCTGCTCCTTTCCATCCACCACTATGTCTGATTGGTTGGTCAGCAGCTTGGACACAGTCCCCAGTATGCAGCACAGATCTTCCTGTACACTATCCCAGCCGTTACTATGTGGTGGACAGTCTCCGGGGCAGCTTTGCACAGTCTGCAACTGGGGTCCTGCTGGCTGTCGAAGACGACTTCCTCTATGGATCTGCTGCTTTGACCTGTTCTTGTGCTACCTTGTGCTGTCCTTTAGACCGGCTTTTTCTAGCTACTGGTGGGATTTCTTGATGTCAGCTACTTCCTCTGTCTGTCAGTGATTCATCTCCTGTCCCTCATCACTATCTGTCATCAGCTGCCCGAGGCACTCTTGGAGAAGCTCATCTCGGGGGCCATCTTCCTGATTCACAGATGCTCCGGGTTTCTTCCTGCTCTGACACTCACTAATCCTCACCCTCCCTCTTTCTGCTACTCAGAGTCTCAGGATGAAGGACTTCAGGTGGAGACTGACAAGTTTTCATATCTAGCTGTGGCTGACCTTTGTGCATCTTTATCACATTTCCTATTGGCCTGTGGGATAGCCAGCCACCCCTATATTGCATCATCTCTCAACCCTGGGTAGTCACTGCTTAGCAGCAGCCTAAGCAGAGATATCCCAGACCTCTCTCCTCCCAGCCACCACCTCCAGCTTATCCGAGGGAACACAGAGGCACTCCCAGGCCAGCCAAGAGATATAATCTCTCCAGCGTGTCCTGGGCCTGCCCCAGGGCCTCCTCCCAGTAGGACATGCCTGGAACACCTGACTCTGAGCCCCTCCTGAATGACTGCACTCTTCACTCTAAGGGAGATAACTGTTTCCCCCGACAACATCGCAGTGTCTTCATCTTTAGGCCTTGTAAGCAAGAGAAACTCCAAGGTAACTTCAATTTGTTCGCAGCATTCAAACGTTCAGTATCAACTAAAAAACATTTGGAAACATTTGTATCCTTTACAGACCGAGTGTACCAAGATCACAACATGTCTCAGCACCCAAGACCAAGAGATTTGCTGCCCCTCTTCACTGGGACGGTCAACCAAATTCCCAGATGATGGTGAATCCCTCTGAAGAGCATTTAATGACAGTAAAAAGAAAAATCAAGAATGAGAGAACAGGATTAAAGAAATGCAGGAGGAGAAAAGACGACTGGAGGACAAGAACAGAGAGATCCAGTGAAAGCTCCGAGACACTGAGAAACTCAATGAAGGATTTCGAATAATGCTGTGATGTTTCTTCACCATTGAGAACACAGACTAAGGAGATAATAAATACAATCACAATAAACTCTAAAACTATGGTTTGTTTCCCTTTCCTTACAGTCCTTAACCGTTTACCACACAAATATGGAAGCTGCATAAAACTGCAGAAAGGTGTGATGAAGAAAGGAGTGCCTAAGACCTGCATCACGCTGTCGTATGTGAGGCCTCAGAACTGCCGAGCAAAGACTCACAGCCTTGGCTAACTGCCTGAAGAGGTATACCAGAGACACAGAAGCCAGGAGAACAAACAAAATGTTCTCCACTGAACCATCCAAGGTGAACTCTCAGTGGAACGATATGAGAACAGCCCCCCCACCAAGGCTGGTGATGGAGCAATACTGGAAGAGCATATGGGAGAAGGATGCAACACAGAACATTAATGCTCAGTGGCTAGTGGCTCTAAGAGCAGACCACAGCAACCTCCCTGCACAGGCTCCAGTAACCATCACAGGGGCACACATCCAGGTAAGAGCCTCACATATAAAGAGCTGGACAGCGCCCGGCCCTGACATGATTCACCCCTACTGGACAGCCATCCATCCATCCATCCATCCATCCATCCATCCATCCATCCATCCATCCATCCATCCCTCCATCCATCCATCCATCCATCCATCCAGCCGTCCGTCCATCCATCCAGCCGTCCGTCCATCCATCCATCGGTCAGAAAAATCTATCAATTCAATGAGAAAAAGACTGAACTATATTTTTTCTTTAGACTTAAATTAGTAATCAATTAATAAAAACAATGCTGATTATTATGAGTGCACCCTCAGAGTTGTTTAATTGAATGGAAAGGCTGAATTCTCTCACTCCTCAGCCCAAAGGTGGAGCAATGGTGGAGATACAAACAGCAACTAAGAAGAAAGGAGAAGTGTTCTTCTCTGGAAGTAAAAGCCCAGATGCTGTAGTTCCCTACATGCCATTTGACATTTTCACATCTACACATCTACAGATTTCTCTTCTCACTCCAGCATTAGTGATGGTGTGTTTGCATTTCTGGGTCAGTGTGGCACCCTTGATGAGGTGTGAGAGTCCTGGCTTTCTTGTCTACAGCCAATCGCTGGGACAAAGCCTCTTCTTGCTGCTGGGGATCTCTGTGGGGACCAGTAGACGACCTCAGTGCAGTGAAAAGACTCTGAAGGCCTTGAAGGTACATGATGACACGCTCACTCAGTTTGTGCTTTTATGGCACAAGAAAAGAATATGTGTACAATAAGATATGTCAGTATGTTGGAGGTGAATACAGTGAAATCATGTAAAAGGAACTACAGTTTTACCGTGAGCAAGGTTACACAAGCGTATCCCACCGAGAGGCTGGCATCAGCGGCCAGTATCACACAATCAGTCAAGCTCTGCCAAGTTTCCCATCAGGCAGGAATTTCACTGGAAGTCTGCAGCATCCTGCCAGCTAACACAGGCTCTACACTTCCAGGTGGGAACTTGGCTCACATGACATATAGAAATGGAACATATCTGCTGAACGAGACACACTCGCAGCTTTAACATTAGTGGTTTGTAGGGCAAAGTAAGTCCAAAGATTAGAAATTAGGTTATAAAAATGGCGTAATTTATACTATTGTGATAACAGATAACCAATCATATTACACAAGCAAAAGGTAAAAGTACACGTGAAAGTGCACATTACCAAAGAGGCAATAGGCGATACTTTACATAAGATTATCACATTGACAGTTTCTGCCAGCTGATTAAACATCTGGCTCTTAACCTAAGCTTTGCAAACAGCGGTGGCAGCAGAAGAGTTTGGACAGCTGATCCACTGGGTAACATTAGCTATTGATTACTGTTACAGGGGGCAGGACTGAGGTTAGCCAACACTGCTACTGCTGCACTCCTGCGTGAAAAAAGGTAAACCAGCAAAGCTGTCCTCACACTGTGAAATCCTTAAACCATATGCACATCTGCAGCTCACAGGTACTCTGGGGGGGATTCACCTCACAGGTAAGAAAAGATGAACTCTGTGCTGCCGCTATAATCTGCTGACCGACTGTCACCAGGACAGGTCTTCATAAGGCGTTTGATGAGGACTTAGCGTGGATGGATGGACGGTAACATTTATTTATTATTTGAGTGGCACATAACAGGAAGTCACACTTGTTTTTTCCTCTTTATGACTTTTATCTCACCCAGTGAGTAACACAAACACCATTTCAACTTCTTCACACCCCCAAAACAGCAATGCACAAAATCCGCTTGTTCCAGACTTTAATAAGAACTTCTTTCCATTCTGAGACCTCAGCACAGCCAAACACGTCCACAGTTAGGCTCTTACACAACATTTAATTCTGGGCCCAGACTTTGCACCGACTAAACACAGCAAACAAGATCGTGCCATGTTTACGACCACGTTTACATGTTTATGTTTAAGAATAATGTTATAAAATGTTTCAGAACTGACAGCAAAGGCTTTGCCTTTCAAAGAGGCGGGATTAATGCGAACAAAAGACAGGAAACGGTTTCACTGTACTTCACCTGTTCAGGTGTCGCTGACTATTACTGTTGATGCAAGTCTAGCAGCAAAAACTCCGACACACCTTAATATCCAGAGTATGTGAGCACTAATCATCACGTCTCATCTCAGCGAAATCCTTTCAGGTAATATTAAAAACAACAACAACAAAAAAAAGACGTTCTCGTTCTCACCAAAACACATCAACATGTGATGAATTTTCTGGTCCAACAAGACAAACCAGAGCAGGAATTCAGACCGACTGGAGGACACATGACGAAGGCGATACTGCAAATCAATGATCAAGAATGCTTCGTGGAAATATTATTTTTTTGCCTGGCATCATTACATAATTTAGTTTTATTTATATTGTTGTTTTATTTTGTTTTATGCTGAAAACAACCACAAAAGTATAGGAAAAAACATAAAAATAACAAATGAGCACATAAATGATAATATATGTATATATATATATTTTTTTATTATGGATGATGGATTTAAGCTAAAAAGAAGCCTTTAAGATTCAGTCTCTATTTATTTTTTATTAAACAAATCCCTGAGAAGAACCCGGTTCCTGTCATAAGGCCGACCCAATACCTTACAGTACCATCATATCTACCTGACTGGGTTTAATTATAAAATCAAAGTTCAGGAATACTAAGTAAAGGCTGCAGAGTGAGGTGCCGTGCTTCACCTTGGTGCTGGAGCTGATACTCAGCCTCCCGGATCTCTCCGAGGAAGAATCCCCGTTCTCCAGCGGGGCAGGGGTGTACTCCCTCGGGGTGCCGTTGCTCTGTGAGTCTGAGTCGCTGTCCCCCCCTGGGATGGGAATTCCTTCTGTGACGAATTCTCTCCGGCACCGCAGGTCGTGTTTTGTCAGCAGCTCCGCCGTCTCGGGGTCCACCACGATGAGCTCTAAAGCCCCGGAGGTCGCCCGTATCTTCGCGACCACCTGCTGATGACTGTCGGCCTCCACGCTCTCCCCATTCACGAACATCAGTCGGTCTCCAGCGAGCAGCCCGGCCTCGGAGGCGGGAGTGTCGGGCTCCACGAGCCTGATGAACTGCCCGATCTTGCCCTTCTCTCCGTGCAGGTGGAACCCATAGCCGCTGGATCCTTTCTCCAACACACACAGCCTGGGTCGAAGGTTCGACATGTTGCTGCTCTTTTTCTAACCGACCAAAACTTTTAGCCCCCCTATTAAAACTACTTGAGAACTTCAAACAACGACCATCCGAGAAAGCTGACACCTGTCGCTACAGCTCTACTTCCGCTGAACTGAGTCCCGGAGAGATTTCCGCTGCTAATGTTGCCTCTCAGATCCACCCCTGCGCTCTGTTGCAATCGCCTGTTTTTCGCCTCCAACCCGACACCGTCCCGTCCTGAGCGAAGGTACAACACCGTCAAGTTCACGCATTCAAGTCAACGTGTGTCGTCAGACTTCCAAAATAAA
>JAVDPK010018409.1:0-10284 GCA_034780415.1 Cichlasoma orientale | reverse complement strand
GTGATCCTGTACCAAACAACCAGTCTGCGTCTGCCTAAGGTCTCTTTTTATTAAAAGTTTTTCCTTCCCACCTTCACAAATTGTCTGATCATTAAGTTTTTTTCTCTGATTCATTGCTGGAGTGGAGATTATAAGGAAAAATAAAGGTAAAAAAAAAGATCAAATGTACGCTATCATACAAAAAAATCACAAATCTAAAAAAGACAAAGGCCATGTTGATTAAAATCTTATCAAAGTATTTACAACACTTTAGTTAATCAGAGATAATTTTTAACAGCAGATGAAATATAGTCAATGAATGTTTTAAATGTGAACAAAATGCTGAAAAATTTGTGCATCTTCAAATCATCATTATTTTGATGGACTAAGAGTCACACTCACAGGCCCATAAGTGGCTGAAAATATATTTATTTAATCTTCTTCTTCTTTTTGTAACTACTCTGCATGCAGCAGCTGATACATGCTTTCTATTCCTGTGAATTTCAGCACTTTATTGTTAAATAAAAAAAAATTTAGGTCTGTTTTTTTTGGGTAATAGACAAGACAGAAATAAAATGGATCTTGACTCCAACCAACAATTTTTCATTGCTTCAGATGTGTTTTAAAGATAAAGTCTCAGCAGTTTCTGAATGGATGCTGTATTTCATAGAATAATGTGTGAGGAAGCAAATGTAGTGCTCAGTGTGGCCTGGAGAAGCTCGACCGTCTCCCGAATGCAGTTGAGATGCTTGCATTAACCTCAACACATGTGTTCACATAAAACCAGGTGTTACAGCTGCCAAAAGAAATCAGCCTTGAAGATATTCAAGTTGTCTTTGTAGCTGTGGGACTAATCTACCCTCTGCTGTTTTCACTTTGTCATTATGGGTTGTTGAGGGAAGAGTGATGGGGAAACATATTCATTTAAATGTACACAGAATGAACTGTGCCAAAGGTGTGATTACTCTCTGAAGGGAGTGTAATTAGTGTTAATGCTGACGAGAATAAGAGTGCAATTAGTTCTCAAAATTTCAAGTTTGTTTTTAAGTTATGACAGAAATACTGAATAGTCATTTCCTGACCCAAATAAAAACAATACAAAACATTTCTTATGCACCTCTATCACTCAAAGTTTCTTGACTGTGTTTTAATACTTCACTGTCCTGTGAGATAATATTTTTTTTATAAATCGCCCCTTTTCTCTGCTAAGGATGGACCCAAATTTCCAGATGGTGTTCTTGCTCCAGGGAATGTCCTGTTTGCACTTCATCAGTGAGTTCAACAAGCGACAGCCCCGGATGTTGCAATTTCTAAATGATCTGGAGCGGTGTGCTGTTCAACTAGATAGAATGAATAAGGGAGCAAAGATCTCCAGTCTAGCAGGCAGCTCAGTGGGGGCAGGTGGAGGTGTGCTGTCCTTTGTTGGTTTGGCATTAAAACCTGCAACAGCAGGAGTTTCTCTGGATCTGGTAATAGGTGAATACTGGTAATCTCGAACAGTGCCAACAGCACTGTGACCACTGACAGAGATTAAAGTTTATTGCACACAGAAAAACAAAGGCAATGAAGTCTTCCAGAAGTTCATGGACGATATGCAAAGTATTCAGGATTGCTGGGAGAGGTGATCAGCCAACCAACTGCTAAAACAGAAGTGGGTTTTTATAAAGTGTTTAATTGCTTTTTACTTCATAAATATCCACACCTGGAAACTCAATTAAACTTGAAAACAAGAGTGATTATGAAATTAATAGGCCTAATACAGATGACGCTACTACTTTCAGTGAAGATGGAAACAATGGGATTGCTGTCAGGGATGCTAGCACTGCTAATTACTGCTTTGGCTAAAGGAAGGAAACATATGGTCAAAAGGTCAGCACTGTACTTGTTGGCCTATCAGATCAAATTTTCCTTTGTCTAAAAAATCACATTTTTTAATAATGTATTTGTGTTTTTTAATTATAAATTATAGTACATCAAACATTACAAATGATATTAGGAAACTACAAAAATAAATCTTGGGGGTGCCATGACATTCCTTGACAAAGCTTGACAAAATGTACACAATATATACACAATAACTAACTTACTATACACTGTAATTGGTAGCAGCAATGCAGTGGTTGTAAAATACTCTAAAACACGTGTGTCAAATACATAATAATATTCGGCCGCCTGTGAGATAATTTCATATGACTATTATTAATGGCCTGCCGGTGAATAGCACTCCCACCATTTATGCTACAAATCCCACTTTCCGCGTTGCCAATGACACTTTGATCAGTGGTCAGCAAATAAAAACATCAGTCAGCATTTTTTACAGTGACATTTAAGCTAGCCTGACCCCCGAAAATGACCAATGAAAAGTGGACTTTGAAAACAGGGGTCAAAGTAAAAAATATTATCACTGCATTCTCAAAATAATCTCTTGAATTCACAAGATTGGTGATTTTCAGAACAATTACCCTCTCGCTGTATTTGCAGCAGCAGTTTTGCTTTTTGTTGTTAAATTTGTTTCATGTTCTTTATCATCATCACTTTTGATAGACTGTACTGCTTTACTTTTTATTGCAGTTAGAGAAATTTAAATTAAAATTTTATTTTTGTTTTTTTTTTTATCTTGTTGTGTCCTGTGTGTATATATTTTTCTTGCATATTGTCTACCTCATGTTTTGTAATCTGTCAATTAATTGACAGATAAAAACCATAAACAATAATTTTCAAAATGTCTGTGTAGCAGTAATTTTCAAAGAATAAAAAAAAAAAGCAAAAATTACATTTTACAGAAATACCAGGAATTCTTTTTATTAATTGTAAAATCAGAACAAATTGAATCAAAACAAATTGGGTCAAAATTATTTTACTTCTGACTTTTTGATATAAAGTCCAGATATATTCAAACATACATTAAAATTCAGCTGAACTCTAATCCAAGTATTATAATTAATATAATGGCATTTCATTTGAAAGAATTACAAAAATATATTTGCAAAGAAAGAAAAGCAGGTACTTAATACACTTAATAAACTACAAACACTACAAACACAATTTGTAAAGAAAAATTAAGCAATGATGTAATTCAGCTTCAAATAAAATAAATCAAATAAATTGAGAGCAAATTTTAAAGTCTGATTAAAGTATTTCTGGTATATTTTTTCCAAATTAATAAAGGTAGCAGAAAGGTTGTTTTTATAAGACAGCATGTGTTTACATCAGTGGCATATGGTGACTTTTACAGAAAGTCAAGCAGAGATGATGACCCTCACCCCACCCCGTCCAAACAAAACAAACAAACAAAAATAAAATCTTCCTCTGCGTTTCAACAAGATGAACTGGACAGATTAAAACACATGATTTTGTGCTGCCTGTTTTTTTTTTAAATTCTTTTATATAAACTCAAAGCCTCTTACTGATGAACTGTAAAATATTAATCCTACAGTTATCATCTGAATATTTACTATTAGCTGACGATGACTGGTGGAATTTTTTTTTAGAATTGATCACTGAATAAAAGTAGCAATAAAACACTGTGAACACACCTCACTTCACAGCACAAAAGTAAAAGTATTACGCACATTCTGCAGAAAATATTTCCCAATCTGATATGGAGCAAAATTACTGTTTCAGATGTTTAAGCTTTATTTTCTGTTTAATCTCCAATAATGTATAATTACCTCACCCACTGATCGGTGGAGGGAGGTTAAGTTTCATCCAATTCATATCAGCACGTTTTCCTTTTTTTTCATTTAGTTTTTTAAAGAATGCCATTAGGGTACATAAACTGAATGAAATACATACAGACTAAATATGCCATTATTATCTGTTCATGTGGATCTCATTAAAAATAATAAAAATATAAAATAAAAATATAAAAATAAAAATATAAAATCGTATTTCACAGTTTTTAAAAGCCAATAAAATTAATTTCTTGTCTTTGTGATCTAGTAAGTAATGAGGATGAATGACAACATTGGATGGTATCTATTGCAGCGTAGTATCGGCATATAGAAAATTTGTGGTGGGTGAGGTATGCGTGCTAATGAGTGCCTTTCGTGTTTTCTATAAAATCATGTTTGAAGTGGTTGTTCTGTGAGGACCACGAGCTGGTAAAATGGTTTGAATTTTCAACAAAAGGATGTTAAACGCACATCACACTGCTGGAGGAAAATCTGGTACTCGTCGAGGTGTTGCCTTCTATGATGAACCCAGATTTAGATAAGCTCTTTAAATCAATATTGTGATTTATTGTATTGCAGCCTTTGGGTCAGCTGGGATAAGTAAGGGATGAAGGCAATTTTACTTTGATCTTAGAAATTCAAAACAAAGAGTTACAGTGGATCAGTATCCAGCAGGTAAATAGAAGAAAATAAGATGTAGGCCTTTTTAATTTTATCAGCTTTGGGGCAGATATACTAGCAAACTGTGATGCTTCAATCACAGGATGATCTGTTAATACTGCACTATAATTTATACAGACGATGTAAGCTATGATGTAAGCCTACTAATCAAAATAATAGAGTGTAAGCTCAGGTTTAATGTATATGTTTCTCTCTAAAAACAGCAAGGCAATTAAGATCAATGAGTGGAAGATGAAGGGAATTAATTTTAAATATTAAAATATTAATATTAAAATATTAATATTAAAAGACAGAGATTGCATTAATATTACGGATCAAACGTATCACTTAAAGTTTTATGTAAAGTATTATGCACTGAGGTGCAGTAAGGCTGTGGATGTGTGAGTGGTTGTCTGTGTTCTCTGTGTTAGGCCTGTGATGGACTGGCAAACTGCTTTTCATTATTTTCCAGGCTCTCTCTTTTCTCCTTTAATTTCTTCAGGCCTTCATTCAGAGAATCGTGGATCTTCTGCCATGAGTCAAACTCTGAGCGCAAAAGTGCAGCTCTGGCTCTGATAAACTGTGAGACTTCAGTCTCGCTGCCTTTAGCCAAACTGATGCTGTCTATACAGATGAAGAAAATATCCATGCCAACAAAGACAGCATTGCCTGCAATGAAAAGACCCCTCATTGTTTTAGAGAGAGCAAGAGGCCCTTTGACTGCTGCCTGACCAATATCTGGGATATCTGTGGTCACCCTGGATGCATTACGAAATCCTTTTCCTCCTTCCAAAACTCTGAAAGCAGAAGCAGCATCAACAAATGAATCAATACCTTTTCCAATAGTACCAGCTTTAGCTCCAATTTTACCTGCTCCCAGAGCCACCTCTATCTTATCTACTTCTACATCAGGGACTGGTTGACAGGCTGCATCCAACAGACAATCCTGGAGTTTTTGTACATTCTCCATGAATTTTTGGAAAATTTCATTAACTTTCTTTTGTTGTGTAAAATTAACTCCAATTTCAGTTCCTGTGGTCACAACACTGTTAACTGCACTGGTGACTCCCATCCCGACCCCGGTCATTGTCAAAGCCAGAGACACTCCTGCTGTTACAGGAGCTAAAGCCAAACCAACAATAGACAGCACACCTCCCACTGCCCCCACTGAGCTGCCTGCTACACTGGAGATTTTTGCCCCCTTATTCATGTTATCTAGCTGAACAGCACACTCCTCCAGCTCATTGAAAGACTCCAGCAACTCTGACTTTCGGTTGTTGAACTCATTGATGAAGTGAGAACAGGACACTTCCTGGAACAGGAACACCATCCGTAAGTCTGGATCCTTCCTGATGATGACAAAAAATTTAAGTTCTAGTAGCATCTTTTAATAAGAATAGATAAAATTTACAAGCTTGAATTAATCTTACCTGATTTCATCAAGTTGATTAATCTGATCAATCTGTTGTATGCTGTCTACAGGCCAAAAAACATTGTGGTCTTCCACAGTTTTCATCTTAAGGAAAGCTTTGCTGATGAGGCTGTGGGGAAAAAATTAAATCTCCTGTTGTAAATGTTTTTATTTCTATGAGTTTTATTAAAGGAAAAATGTGTTGCTCAGAAAATGTCAGTTTACCTTTTTCCCAACCCCTCAAAGATTTTCTCTGAGGTCTGTATGTAAATGTCCAGCTGATATGCCAGCATTTCCACATTTTGAAGTTTGGGAAGGAAAAAGATTTTGGCATCTGTCTTAAACACCAGAAGCAGAGGGGAGAAGAGTCGGGCAGCAGAAATGACAATCTGAACATGTTCAAGGTTGATTTCTTTAGGCAGGTGTAACAGCTGGTTGTCTGTGAACACAAGCAGCGAGGTCGCTGCCAGCTTTGCCACTGCATCCAGGAAGCTGCTGAGATTCTCCAGGCCTTTAAGAGTCTCTGTTAACAGTGTGTCCAACTCTGTCTCCAGCTCTTCACGCCTGTTGTCTGCAGTCATCTTGGGTAGCTTGCTCTTCATAAACTCAAGAAAGGCCTCACCTTTTTTCTCTGACTGTGTAACATGACTGAAGTTCATGTTGATTTTGTCAGCCCTGTCTTTGATGTCCATCATAGTTTTCATTTCTTCCTCCCTCGCATGCTTCCACTTAGAGAACTCCTCACAGAATTCAATCACTTTTTTAATGTAGGACAGGGTGTCTGTGGAGTAGCAGCACAAGGTCTTCTGCAACTGTTTTCTGTAATAAAAAACAATACTGTCAGTCGAATAATGTCTGCAGTCAGTTGTTGATGTTGAGTCACAGTGGAAAATAAATGTATGTGAATAAAGTGAGGGTGTAATTTTGGACACTTGGGGTCAGCAGAAAAAAGCTGTGACCATAACAGTGATATGTACACTACGTAGAATACGTACACTAACAAGCTGATATTTCATGAAACTTTTTACTGTGATTTTGGTCTTCATATAGTCCAGAGTAAACTGTTTTTCCATTTCTCACCTGGTTGGTGCTCAGCAGGAGGGAAGTTTTTAGGACTTTCTTCTGAAAACAGTTGCCTGTTGCAACCATAAATTGCATTCTGGATATGAATAAAAATAGTGAATATGTGAACCTCACAGCTAAACTCATCATAAAGTTAAAGCAGAGTCAAGATGTTTTCAGCCCGGGAAGATTATAATGACTCAGAGGCTGGAGAGATGGCTGTGGCATATGTTGCAAGTGTGTCATCCAAGTTGTTCTTGTCCTGTTGGGATCTTTGTGTTTTACAGTTTGTTTTGATTTAACTTCCTGGTTAGATTTTGGAATTGAAGCACTGGTATGGGGTTACAAAAAGATTGGAATTTGAGTCGGGCACAGGCAGAAGAGTAGACATGGGCCTGCCCTCCTGTAGGCCCACCACCCGCAGGAGGCGTCGTAGAGGCCAGGCAGAGGCCTTGGCGGACCAATCCTTGGCTGTCAAAACTGGTTATTGGGACACAGAATGCCACTTCTCTGGTGGGGAAGGAGCCTGAGCTCGTGCATGAGGCTGAGAGATCCCGACTAGATATAGTCGGGCTCACCTCAATGCATGGCCTGGGCTCTGGAACCAGTCTCCTGAAGAGGGGCTGGACTCTGTTACAGTCTGGAGTTGCCCTTGGTGAGAGGCGGCGAGCTGAGTTGGGTATTCTTGCATCCCCTTGGATTCCCAGGATTGCTGCTTGATAGTCATAGTTTTCACTGGTGGAAGAGAGTTCAACTGAGACTATAGTCAGGTGGCAGAAGAATACATTGTTAAACCCACTGACACGCCTTCTGTAGTTGAAGCAGGGTCTGGGGACGAGGGGGATGAGTCATCCATTACTGGTGTGAGGTCACTGAAGCAGTTAAATAACTCCTTGACAGCAGGGCCCCTGAGGTGGACAAGATCCACCCTGAGTTCTTGAAGACTCTGGATGTTGTACGGCTGTCTTGGTTGACACACCTCTGAAAAATTGTGTGGAGATCTGGGGCGGTGCCACTGGAGTGGCAGACTGCGGTGGTGGTCTCCATCTTTAAGAAGGGAGACCGGAGGCTGTGTGGGGGGATCACACTCCTCAGCCTCCCCGGTAAGGTCTATGCCAGGGTACTGGAAAGGAGGGTCTGCATGTTAGTCGAACACCGGCCCAGCTCTTTATCCTCTCGGGGATATTCAAGTGTGCATGGGAGTTTGCTCATCCAGTCTACAGTACATGTGTTTGTAGACTTGGAGAAGGCATTCGACTGCGTCCCTCAGGGTATCCTGTGGGAGGTGCTGTGGGAGTATATGATATCTGGCACGTTGTTGCGGGTCATTCAGACCCTGTACATCCGCAGTGAGAGCTCGGTCTGTATTGCCAGCAATAAGTTGAACTCATTTCCTGCCAGTGGTGGACTCTGTCAGGACTGCCCTTTGCCACTGATTCTGTTTAAAATCTTTATGGACAGAATTTTGAGGTGTACCCAAGTGGCCAAAGGCTTCCCCCTGGGTGGCCCCAGAATCTCGTCTTTGCTCTTTGAGGATGATGCGGTCCTGTTGGCTTCATCAGGTGGTGGCCTCCAGCTCGCAGTGGAACAGTTCGCAGCTGAGTGTGAAGCGGCTGGCATGAGAATCAGCACCTCTAAGTCTGAGGCCATGGTCCTCAGCCAGAAAAGGGTGGCGTGCCTACTCCAGCTCAGGGACGAGTTTCTGCCCCAAGTGGAGGATACACATAAGTGTTCAATGTATCATATCAGTACAAGAATCTTTGGGTTAATCTTACCTGTTGACATCAAGCTGATTAATACCGTCTCCAGGCCAATCTACTTTCAGGTCATCAACTGTTGTCATCTTAAGGCAAGTTTGACTGATGAAGCTGTGGGGAAAAAGTTATATGTTCTGTTTAAGATTTTTTTTGTTTCTGTTTTATGTTATTTAAGGGATGATTCACAAATATCAACATTTTCCAGAGCGTACCATGTGGACCCCCCCCCCCCCCAAAAAAAAGTGTACAAAGAAAATGTTGATCATTTTTTAAGATATTTAATTTCACCTGGTACTTTGGTATTGTAATGTAATAGGAACTATGGAACCCCACAAGGAACATGGGAGGGGAAAAAAAGATGTACTTTTGCGAGATCTCACAAAGGTTTTTAATTTTAGGCCACGTAAATCTTGATACATTAGCGTCCGCCAGGACGTTGAAAGGATCGGCAAGAAAAAAAGTTGCCTTGAATTTATTGTTCAGCAGTTACGGTTGGCTGTAACCACACCAAAACTGTACAGGCATGAAGGAATGAACCTGACTGATGTCATCGCTCTCACGCAATCACTGCTTGACTCGATCGCCACAAACACACACAGCGCTGCCCGGCCCCCTTCAAATATACTCTTTCCTATCTATTAAAACATTGTATTGTTGCACTAAAAAAAATCCATCCATCCATTCTCTTCCGCTTATCCTTTTCAGGATTGCCTATCCCAGCTGTCATAGGGCGAGAGGTAGGGTACACCCTGTAATTAACAGATATACCAATATATTAGAATTTATTGGGTGCAATAAACTGATTTGATTTTTAATGTGAATGTGTACTGCACTGCATGTACACAATATGTACACACTGTATTCTGAACCAAGAGAATAAACTGACAGTGTGGCTGTACACAGTGGCAGTGGAGTGATTTGTCATCTGAATAGCTGGTCTTGTGCCAAAAAGTGATTTCCAGTATTCGCCCAAAAATTGCTGGTATTTATATTGTTGTAAATCACTTGCAGGCCTATAATCTGTCAAGAATATCTCAAACATCATCTCTTATGAATGATATCAATTCATTTTGAGTCATAAAGAACATTTCTGTCACATGGTACAAGCTGCAGTGAATTTTTGGCAAAGTGACTTTTATATAGTAGCAATTCTGTTAATGTTAGATGCAGTTCTGTGCAGATGTTCTGACTTCCCACCGTTTGGGTGGTACTTGAACATGTGTGTGCAGGGAGAGTGAGAGCCAGTGTTGCCAAGTCCGCTTATTATAAGCGACTTTGGGCTTGTTATTTTCTAAAGTTTCTTGCAAATCTCGTGAGTCGCACGTTGCGGTTTTTTGGGGCTTGTTTTTGAACGTGAAGTTGCTTATTTGGGCTTAACTTTCTTTCCGAGTGAAACTCCTTGATTATCTTCCAGTGCCCCATAATAAAGCAAAAGATGAGTGATAGGTTGTTTTTCCCTTCCAAACCCCTGTTTCCTGTTTATCGCTCCCGCCCAAGTTGACCGGGCGCACACCCAAACAAACACTCATAGCAGCCAGCCAGAGCCCAGAGTGATGGGGCAGTGTAAGAATGAGCTTCAGTAGGTGGGGAAAATATGGGAAAAATATAATAAAGAGTGGGAGAAAGAGCGCACTTACAGAATGGCTTTACACTGTTTGAGTGTACTATGGAAGCAAACTTGTGTCATCAGGATCTGAATTTTAAATGACACTGAATTTCTAGCACTGAAAATTTTTAATGC
>JAVDPK010018408.1:0-10285 GCA_034780415.1 Cichlasoma orientale | reverse complement strand
GTGTGTGTGTGTGTGTGTGTGTGTGTGTGTGTGTGTGTGTGTGTGTGTGTGTGTGTGTGTGTGTGTGTGTGATGGTTTACAGTAGGCAATTCCAGCTGGCATGTTGCAGCAGGATCCACCACGACTCTTTAAATCAACATGAAACATCAGCAGATTATCAGTTTTAGTAATGTGAGGCGCTCAGAAACAGATCAATATCTAACCATGAATCCACATTAAGATTTTAAGCTGAGTGACTCAGTTTGAGTCATCCAGCTTTCAATTTGACTTATTTTAATCAAATGGGGATCAAAGGAGTGTCTTACACTAATAAAATTTTGATTAAAGATGTTTCCTTTGTCCAACACAGTCAAGTGAACTGACTCAAAATATCCTTTAATTAATCTGAAAAGTCTCTTTTAGAGTAGCTGAAAAAGACTTTTGTGTTTGCATAAACAATCAAACAGAAACTAGTATTCTCACACATGAATGGGTTTGTGTGCAGAAAATAATTAAAAATGGGATATAAATATGAAATAGGTCAGGCATTTATGGAAACATGTGCAAGCATGCATGGAAATACAGTAAATAAGGCAAAAACTGAGTTTGTACAATTCTAATGAGCTTGAAAGCCAATATTTGGTGTGACCACCTTTATTCTTCAGCACAGTCTGAACTCTCTGAGGCAGCTTTCTTCTCATTTCTTTAAGCAGTCTTCAGGAATAGTTCTCCAGGCTTCTTGAAGGACATTCAAAGCTCTTCTTTGGATGTTTCTGCCTTTGGTTCTGTTCTCTGTAAAGATGATCCCACACTGCTTCAGTAATGTTGAGGTCCGGGCTCTGGGGAGGCCAATGCATGACTGATAGTGTTCCATTGTTGTTCCACCCGTTTCCACTGATTTTCAGTCCAGTTCTTGTGTAATTTTGCTGGTTGGAGTTGATTGGTCTGGGTCCAGGACAAAAAAAAACAAAAGGAGGAGACATTATCCTGATGAAATTATCACATACTAATTCAGATCCAGATCTTCTTTTGGATCCAGTGATCCCATTCATGCGTTCAATCATATTGAATTAAACACTATTATTTAGCAATTGTGCATCTTACTTGCACATGTAAACCATAAAACCAGTAAAGCTCAACTGATTCAGATTCATTGCCGGTAGAAAAAAAGTTTTAAGGTATTTTTTTTAAGCAACTTTTAAAGCAAAATTATTTAAAAACTGGGGTTGAGTAGCTTCTAAAAATGTGAACTGTTGTTTTCTTTGTTTCCTGTAATATTGTGGAACAAAAGTGCAACATTTAAAGATATAAAGAAAATCATTAAGGGATCAAACTCCCACTTTGAAGACCAAAACATCCATCAGGATTCAACTGTTAAGTGGAGTCCATCTGTTTGGAACTCCAGAGAAATGAGCTCATGTCTCGCGCTCCCAAAGTGAGTTTTTCGGCCCATTTTTAACCGCCGCGCTTCCTCAACTCGGGTGATCCTTCGCAGCACTGCTCCTCGTGTTTACATACTTGAGCTCCTGCAGATGAAAGAGGAGCCGGCGCCTCCTTCCAGCTGGTTCAGACATGTCGGCAAACTGGCCGTCCTCGCCGCTGGGCCCAAACACCAAAACAATGGCTCTTGGTTGTGTAATCACTCTGCACACTGCCGAGGGCCGCATTAACCATTTCGCAGACACAAAACAGCACTGACTGTGCACAACAGGTGAAACTAATTTGGTATCAGGGGCATGACACTCCAGAAAAATTACTGAAAGCATTCCTCGTGTGCATTTCTAAAGCAGTTGCAACTGGTTTCGCAAAAAAGTTGAACAACCCCAGGAGTGTAATGTATTTAATCCTTTGAATCATATTTTCCTTTTTAAAAAATATCAAAACATATTCCCACATTTTGACAAGAATAACAGGATCTGCAGCATTTCGTCCACAAATTCAACCTGGAGGACATCATGTGACTGAAATGTTGCTTTAATAGGAACAACTGGAAGCAAATGTTCATGCATTCTGGTGCCCTTTCTTAATTTTGTTTACTCTACAGTGTCTTGTACCTGAGGCTAAATCTCTTTCCCCTCATTTTGTGTAATTAGCAGAATTTTCTTCTGTTATTTCAAAGCAGAATTGGATGCTTCTGCCTGTTTCACATGCAGATCAAAGATCTGGATTCAGTGTCTGACATGAGTATATTTTAGGAGGCTTAGATCAGGTGAAAAACAACATTTTTGGCTCAAATTTAGACTGTAAAACTGTGGTTGGCCAATGTTTTGTTGATATTTGCATCTGTCTTGCAAAGATCTCTGAATATTAAGGAGTTTAAATCTGATATTTAAAAACAACGGCCTATTTCTTAGTTTTTATAAACTTTGGAAAAAATCCCCCTTCTTTCAGCTGCTGCTGTTGTTTATATCGCTGGACATTCTGGACAGTGATGTTAAATGGTCCCCACAGTAAGATAAACATGTTTTGCCTGCATCCTTTCCTATTTGAACCTAACCGAAGAAAAAAACATAGGGGGCATTACTCACATTGCGCATCAACATAAAGGCAATCACAGAGGCCAGGAGAGCGTCTGTGTGGCAACTCCACCCGAGAGGTCTTCACAACATCCGTCATCAGCTGTTAGAGGATTAAACTATTCCCTGTCTTTAGCATTTATTATAGAAATGTGAAAAGTGTGATGCAAACAGAGACTATTCACCTTCAAAGTAAAAGCTGTGCCTTTTGACATATGTTGGTTGCGGCAGTATAACTTTTACTTTTACCAGTTTGCGTCGCACTGTTCACAGTTCAGCTACTGCTTGGCAAGTAGTTTGTGAATGTTTGCAGACAAGTTGCAGACGATCTTCTAGCGACCAGAGCAATCACAAGAAGGTTTGTGGTGCAGCACCCTCTTTACGATCTACTTCACCTGGCAACAGCCAGCAACCTCCAGCAACCACTCACCAACCGGTTGAGAAATACACGTCTTTGTCCTAGTCGCGTGCAATTGCCAGGGAATCAGCCAATGGTCTCTAGGCCTCTGTGGCTGAAGCATAAGAAAACCACTATATCTGGGATATCAAGAACTCACAACTTGTTGGAGAATACACATTTTTCCATCTCAACTCTTTTTTTTGTTGTTGTCTTTATAAATATTTCAACTTGAATTAAAAGAGAATAAAAACAAGGCACCAGACTGATTTAGATGGGCATTTTTTGTAGTGAAAGAGGAAAATCTTGGAGTCATTGACAAATTAGGGCAAAGTGACTTCACCTTCAGCAGCATTAAACCCTCCATGCTGCAGTTGTGTTCATGCGGCCGGCCTGCAGGCCAGTCACAAACACATAAACCCTCCCGCTGCCCCCTCCAGCTGTTTGAAGGTAGCACATCATGTGTTTCCCATTGAACTGCAGCAGCAGCAGCTGACGGAGGTCTTGAAGCGATCCATGTGCGCAGCGGTCCCCCAATGAAATATTTTTAGCTGTGTGCTGTGTATTTTTAGGAGGCGGTTTGGAATTGGCAAATAAAACCTGTCACCTTCCCCCCGCGTCGAAGGGAAGGGAAGGCGCGAGATTCCTGGCCTCAGACGACAGATCCAGTGTCTCGTATTGGGTTTTTGGCTCATTTGCCCAGAGATAACATCCAGAAATGAAACTCCAGAGCTTTATATTTGCTTTTGGTAATCCTAACAGGAAACGGATGCAGGTCTATCTGCTTCCATCTGTTTCATTTGCAGCTCAGAGGACAGGAATAAAAGGCACTATCGTTTATATTAAATATAAAAATGGAGGTACAGATTGTAGCATCTTGTATCTGAAGTTTCAGCATGTTATAAAGCCTATAGCTATCCAGGAAGTAAGTAACAAGAACAGTTGATAATTAATAGCTTGAATTCACCAGGATTTTCTCTGTTTAATGTTATCTCAGATGGAGTGTGCTCGGATTTTGGACTCTGATACTTTAAAGATGTTGATCTGAGGCTCTGGGAAGTTGCAGCGCTCAATTTGAATATTTTTCTGACATTTCAAAGAGAAAAAATAATATTTGTTAGCTACAGTCCTTGTAATGATTATGAAGAAGTTTACTTTACAAATCGCTGCGTCTTGGAAGCCGCACACTGGCATCTGTCCAGTTTTCTGTTGATATATAGAAATGACAGCTTTAATAAAACACCAGCACAAATGAAACCCCACAGAATGCCGCAGTGAAGTCCCACAGATTTGTTTCCATTGCGGTCAGCGTGACGTAAAGAGGGAGCGCTGGTTTGGACGAGCATTTGTAGTTACGGGTGATGCCCTGTCGAGCTGCAAAGACTGATGGAAAACAAGTTTTCCTGCAGTGTTCCCAGACCTCTTTTCTTCTCAACCAGCAGTGTTTACTGACACAAAGTCACGCTCGGTTGATGATTTCCTAATCCTGATTCTCTGGCGATGCCATCCGGAGGCTCTGTCACTCCGTCTGGGGACGAGCAGCTGCCCCTCCGGTCCCACTTTGGACTGTTTAGTCCAAAGTTTCTTTGGTGAGGCCGAGCCAGAGTTTACATTGGACGGGTTTCATTCCAAAACACTATAAATCTATTTAGGAAAGAAAATGGATGCCTGATGTCTGCTGCTCAGCGTTAATTAAGAAAAACATCTTGTTCTGTCGTCTGAGCAGTGCTGGTTGGAGCTGCAGGGTCTCACTTTGATGTCAATTTGGCAGGGAAGGTGTCTTTGCTCTTCAGAAGGTTGGTAAAGATTCAGTTCTCGGAGATTTATTTAGTGACTTGACGCGGAGGTCCTGGTTGGTTTTTAGAGTCACGAAGAAATGGAAAACTCCTTGGGTGGCGAACGCGCCTCACATTCGCCACCCTCATTTTAGTATTTTTGTGTGAAATATCAGTCATGTTTGTCAAAAACGATGCACAGAATGTCCAGAATATTTCCAGTATTAAATGGAACATCGCGGCCATAAAACGCACCATGTCGGGTTTAAAGTGGACCGTATTTGGCATTTCCTTGTGTGCTGTTATAAAACCCTTTCATATTAACCATGGCCGAAATCTGCCAATGTATGTTCAAGCAATGCCTGTTATCCAAAACCTCAGGTTTCAGACTGCTCTGAACACTGAGTTTAAAAGGTCTGTTTCTGCCGTCGGACCTGTATGATCTCACAAAGAGCGGCAGAAGCCAAACCCACCTGCTATTCAAACCTGCCAATCAAAAGAAACCTGCCTTAAAGGGGGGGGGGGGGGAGAGAGAGAGAGAGCTAAAAATGGCTTATATCTGATAGGGAATGAACTTTTGATTACAGTTAGCTTTGGAATTTTCTGCCTCATTCTGTTTCAGAGTGATGCTCATGTTTTGCCTTTCAGCGCCTTAAATGTTCCCTGAAAGCTCGAACAGGAACAGGCCCACTCTAAATCTGCAGCTACTAACAAATGGTGAAAACTACACTGTAAAATGCTTGTTCTTTAATTAAGGTCTGATTAAGCTTTTGAATTATAAAACCAGAAGCGCATCACCCCCAACAGAGGAGGCTGCTCAGGAAGCAGCCTGTTGTATTATTCTGATAAAACAAAGAAAGGAGAATAAATAATGATTTCTGGCCTGCTGCACATACTGTAAACACACACTGAAATAAGTGGATTACTGCCGCGCACGGAGACGTGCTGTCTGACTACCTGCATAACCTGATCTGTGCATGTGTTGTGAAATGTGAGCTCCGTGTGTCGTTAACGATGCGTTTTTTTTTTTCCTTTCTCTTTCATGTCCCGTGGCCTTCCTGCTCTTCCTCCTCGCTCTGCCCTCCCCTGCTACAACAGGTAAGACCCTCACGAGTGTGTTTAGGTTTAATATTTATTGGCCTGTTTGGCTGAAAAGCTGCAGCTCTTCATTTCAGTTCATTGCGTAGCTCAGCATCATCAACAGTCGTGGTAGTAGGAGTGCTTGTAGTACTACAAATCGACTGAGTTTGGCTGCAGTGGTGCAGCTGTGCAGGGACAAACCCAACCAGCCGGTTTGACTGCATTCAACTCTAACACAGAGACACTGTGTGAGTGTCCTCACATGTTCTGGCTTTTTAAAGCATGCGTATTATATCTGAGGTTTAACAGGACACTGAAAGGATCGCTTCTTCTTCTCTTTATATATTCTCTGCCGGAAACCTCCTTAAACCTTTTTTGTAGAAACACTGAGTTATAGCTCTCTGGCCACTTTGGAGCTTTCTTAATTATAAAGTAAGTTGTTAGTAGAATAGTTTTTTTTAATTGATAAATTAGTTGTCAGTAGGGGTGTAAAGCTGTGCAAAAGTCCCGGATTGAGTGGTTAAAACTAAATAAATGCATCAGTGAACATTGGTGTCATATCTGTCTAGCCACCAAGTTGTTATATTGCTGCCATTTTCCCAGATGTTGCCTGCATCACATCTTTAAACACAAAGGGCTCCGGTGGCGGTGGTCCAGCCGCTGAGAGAAAACAGCCCCGTTTGAGCATAAAGTCCCTGTTATGCTGCAGTCACAGTTGGGACTACAGTGGTTGGAGCATGACCAAAATTATTGCATTAGACCTGCAATCTTAAGATGGGCCAGGTTTGCAACCAGTCGCAGTCAGTTGCCGTCTTCAAAGCAATTGTGGTGCTTCAAGGCGGCGATGAAACAGCAATGAGATGGAGTCAGTCTGCTGTCAGTTTCGGATTGAATGGGGCCAATTTGGCAATTGCATGCAGTCTGTTTGTGATAATACGGCTATTAACTGCGATAAATTGTCAAAATTCACACATCTGTTGCTGTCCACATATGCAGTAATTCACCTTAACTACTTACAATCACGGTCCGGCCAGAACCTCGTAGATTTAAAACAGAAATTCCTGCACAAACAGTGACGTAGATGCAGCAGGACAGCAAAATGACAGGTGCTCTACAGCCTTACATTTATATAGGAATATAACCAGAACACAGCCAGCTGGCAACCAGCTTGTTGAGTCTCCTACTGCAAAGAGGCTCATTGCAGATGGGACTCGGATTGATTGCAACAGCGATCTGTCAGCGTTTATAAATTATTTAGCAGTTGTGTGAAAACCATAAATCTGTCTGAGAGTGATTGTGGCCAGTCTGAGGGCGCCTGTGATTGTTTGGAGACAGTTTGCCTCCCACCAGGCGGGCACCTTGTATTTGAAAGTGTTTGCCCAGAAATTGATAGTGTTGCACGCTCAGTTGGTTGCTGCAGCTACTTGCAATTGGTCACCAAATGCAAAAATAAATAAATAAATCAGCACAGTCACCGGACAAACTTTGATTTTTTTTTTTTTTTTGGAAAGGAGGTTTCTATCCTACTTTTACTGACTGAGCAATTCGTTGTAAATCCAGTCCACCCTTTGCCCTTTACAGTGGAGAATTTTTGCCCCTTCCATAAAAACCAAACCTCATTCGCCCCGTCCACACCTGCTGACTGAGCTTTACGATCAGAAACACCTCTTAATCAGGGCCGACTTCTTCCCCTAACATTTAAAGTTAAATAGCTGATTTTTAAGATAATTGTGATTTCTGCCACTATTGAGCAGCCTTGGGCTCAGCCTGTGGGTCTCATGATATTGTGGTAACAGCAAGATGATAGAGGACGGCTAAAAGGGGAGGCAACCGCAGATCCACAAAGTCCACACTTTGTTCCTTTATTGTTTACTTATTCAGGCAGCGCAGAAACTCCAGCAGTTTAAAGTTTGACTTGTTTGTCAGAGCCCATCCCTTCTATAACTGAAATTTACATCCTCGCCTCGAGCTATTGGTCCCTTACATCCTGAACATGACTGAAATGTATATTTGTACACATCAAGAGTTTGTGTCTCTCTAGATTTTGTTCTGTTTAGACTCTGGGTTTTTCCTGATGGTAGGATGCTTCAGACCTTCTGCAACCAGTTCAGCTCCACCTACAAAACACACAAAAACCGGGCTCCTGCTCCATGCCCACAAACATATTTATTCAAAATGCAAGAATTCATAGAGAAACACCTCCAGCAGACTTCAGTTGCGCTTCACTGGTATCTTTGATATCTTTGAGTTTGATCAGTATTTCCTCTCAGAGTTTCAGACCAAAACTTTCCACTTAACCCAAAGAGGCTGATTATAAAGTGGCAGACGGCTTGTCTGCAGCTGTGATCAGAGGTGGACGATATGTAATATTTAATAAACACTGGCTCTGTGTATTAGATTTCCATGTTATTCACAGCTGTGCAGATGTGCGGTCTGGATTCAATTCTGCCTGAAGAGCAGAAACAAAACACTGATGTTAAAGCAGCCTGCTGCTTGATGGTTGATACCATCCACTCTTATTAAAGCCTTTTCATGTCTTCTGTTTGTGCTTTGGGTGAGATACTTCAATAAAATTGCTAAAATATTCCACCCTGGCTCGGTTTTTACATCAAAGCAGTTCATTCAATTATGAAATGATCATTTATTTTGATGATTTTATGGAAAATATCAAATTCAGTGCAGATTTCTGCCCCAAAGTGAGCCTAAAATAGAGATTAAGGAAGTTTTATCAGAGCTTAATTCCCCCCCAAAGTTTCTGATCTGAATCATGATGATAAACAAATATAGTTCTGATTCATGTGTGCTTTTCTGAGGAGCCGAAGCTGAGTCATTTCAGTAATTTAGTGAGAAAGACAGACTCACATTTTCCTGCTCAGGGTGCTTCGCTTCTTCAAAGGTGAAGACTGTTCATGTGCCTCTGCAGCGGTGCAGTATATATAACCCACATCTGCCTAAAAGCCGCCCAGCTTCGATGGAAATAATGAACCAGTGCTGGCACTTACGTTAGAGAGAGTGTTTCACCACAGTGGCAACTCAGCGCCACCACTTCCGCCTCGTGGCGCCCGCAGCAAGTGGCATCACCAAAAAAAGAAAAGAGAAAGCTGGCTCGTTTGAGGGATTTAAAGACGCAGACAAGAGCGACAGCTAAACCTGCCTTTGTTTACTTTCAGCAGAAATGTAAAAGTGATTTTCATAGTTTCATAACATGTGTTTGTTTTTTTTTAGACAGCAGCTGCAGCAATTTACATGAAACTTTTTTTCTTATGTTCACTCAGCTGAGTGTACTGAAAGTATAGTTAAAGCAGTTTAAAATTTATTAGAACATTTTACATGCTGTCAGACAAGTATATTTTATTATCTAGCTTTTTTGTGAATTTTTTTTATTTTTATTTTTTAATTATGTTTTTTAAAGTTTTAAAATCTTTTTAATTTGATATTTTTTATTTTTTGTATTTTGTGGCATTTTTATATCATTTTTGTTTTACTTTTTTATTACTTTCTGTTTTGTATTTTTTATTTTATTACATCATATTTTGTTGTTATTTATTGACATTTGTATTTTTTGGGATGTTTATTTTTATATTTTTTTGTTCCTTTTTTCTATTTCTGTAATTGTTTTTAATTATTTTGTTGCTTATTAAGTTATTTTTTCTTTGCCTTTGTATTTTTATTTATTATTCAACTTTTGTATTTTTATATATTTTAAGTGTTATATGTTATTTTATTTATTGTTGATTTTTTGTATTTTTAGTTTTTATTTATAATTATTATATATTTTCATTCTTTTATTTATTTATTTTTAAGTTGCTTGAATTTTTAGTGGCTCCATAGTGAAGTGCTTAACAACCTTGCCTACACAAATCCCTGACAGGGTTGTGTCATGAAGGGTATCTGGTGTAAAAAAAAAAATCTGGCAAATCAAACATGGATTTATCTGCTGTGGTGACCTCCTGTGAATAAGGGAGCACCTGAAATATGCTTTAAATTACTCATATTTTTATTATTATAGTTTTACTGTTTATTGTATTGTAATGTTCTTTAGAACCTTTTACCTGCTGTCAGGCAACTCCTTGTTAGAAAACAAGTAAGTGAAGCTGTACACTCCACGAGACATAGCAACTAACAATAACTAGCGTTTTACCAGCCTTGCGGTGCTTGTTCGCGTCGCTCGTGTGTGAAAACACAGACATGTGTGTCAGTTTATCATGTTATTCTTTTTATCTTCATTTTATCACCGTATATAGTGAGATGGTAAAAATGGCAGTTCGTAAACACCAAACAAATGAATAGTAAAAACATATATCCTACATATTCACTGTGTAAGACAAAGTAATCGATCACTTATTTACAGATGTGCGTGACAACACGTTCCAGTGACCCACCCAAAGTGCAACTGCACTAAAACTTGTTTAGCAAAATTTATTTAAAAACAACTGTGTAAACATACACAAATAATGTCGCTAGGCCTGTCGCGATAAACAATAAATCAATTAATCGTACGATAACTTAAAATGAGGTAGACAATTTATATTTATCGG
>JAVDPK010018407.1:0-10287 GCA_034780415.1 Cichlasoma orientale | reverse complement strand
TCTCTCTCTCTCTCTCACACACACACACACACACACACACACACACACACACACACACACACACACACACACACAGTCTCAGGCTCAGGCTCACAGGAATGATAAATGTAGAGAGAGTGAAATTCAGGGGCACTGAGATGGAGTAGCAAGCCTGCATACAAAGCCCATTCAATCCAACACCAGCACACGACAGTAATCAGCCCATGTAGGCTAAACAATACAGCCTGGAGTCAATCTATTTTCACCCACTTCTTCTACCTGGTAGTATCAGATAAATAAATACCTACATAAAAATTTCCTCTTGAAATAAGCTTCATTTTGATATCAATTTCAAAATAATTTTATAATGTCTCAATAAAATGGTTTTATTAATACAAAAAAAAATCAATGTTCACAGTGCAAGGATTACCATTTTGATGGACTCTGGCTTACTTAGACACTTTTTATTATACTGAAGTGACTCTTGCCATAACCAGAGTCTCTTCCCAAATTTCTATAATTATATGAATTTTGACCAATTTTGATGATTGTTATTTTGACCATAACTTTTTGATGGGGTTCTTGACTGATTTTAAAAATTCAAAAAACATCAGATTTGTCATGAATTGCTCTGTTTTTTGGTAAATAAATAGAATTTAACATTATTTTTTTTAAAAATCAGGTGGCTGTTTAATTTATACGTTTCAATCTCCTTCTGCTTCAGACACTCACTTCCTAACATCTTCTTTTGCTTTTTATCTCTACCAGCATTTTTCTCCTTTCCTTCCTCCTTCATTTCATCAGTAGGAAGGACATTAAGATGTCACCTCAGTGAAATATACAGTAGCCATTTTGCCTTCCTGAGGCTATAGTAGACATTTACTGGCCCCTTCTCTGAATAACTGTTTTCCATTAGAAGAAAAAAAAAAACATAGTACATCAGACATCAACAGCCACGAGGTCCACTGGTAAGCCTAAACTTAGGTAAAGACGCTAAAGGTGGGCAACAGTTCAGACCACCTTAGTCTTATTTCTAAGTGACTTTGATATATTTTAAAGAATTTTGAGCAAATTATACCAAAGTACCCGATTATCCACCCATCCTAATTAAATGAAAGAAACACTGAAATTATTCAGTTTATCACTTAATTATCAAATTGTCCATCCATCCATCTTCTTACACTTTTCCAGCAGCCTAAGCAGAGAAGCCCAGGCCTCCCTCTCCCTAGCCGCCTTCTCCAGCTCATCCGGGGGGACCCCAAAGCATTCCCAGGCCAGCCGAGAGATATGATCTCTCCAGCTTGTCCTGGGTCTGCCCCAGGGCCTCCTCCCAGTAGGACATACCCAGAACACCTCGCCCAGGAGGTATCCTAGTCAGATGCCCGAACCAGGAGGAGGAGCAGCGGCTCTACTTTAAGCCCCTCCCGTATGGCTGCACTCCTCACCCTATCTCTAGGGAAGAGGCACCCAACAAGTTCAACAAGTTGTTGAGCAGTATCAAGGCAATGATGGACGACCTAAGGTCTGAAATTTTCACTAAGTTTGAATCAATAATATCAGAGATTGTCAAGAAGGAAATGGCAACTATTATTAAACCACTGGAACACAAAGTTGCCCAACAAAAGGATACCATTGGTGACTTGGAGCACTCAGCTACTGATCACAGCGACCAGCAAGCTAACTTACAGGCTAATGAGGCTAAGCCATCTGCTATGGCAGACATTTTGAATAAGAAATACGAAGACTTGGAAGCACATTTGAGGTGCAATAACATCCGCTTAGTGGGGCTGCCTGAGAGTGCTGAAGGTTCACGACCCACAGCATTTGTGGCTGAACTTTTGAAAGATCTGCTGGGTTTGGATGAGAGGCCCATGGCTGACAGGGCCGACCACATACTACGAGCAAAACCTAAGGAAGGGGAATCTCCACAGCCAATAATAATTAAGCTTATGCTTTTTCATATTAAAAATACCATCTTTGGTATTTTTAACATGAAGGCCCAGCCTTCCTCCTGTCATACAATGGAAAAAGAATCTATATCTTTCTGGACTTTTCACCATCTGTGGCCAAGCAGAGAGCAGCTTTTGTGTGTGAAGAAAGAGCTTCGCACATGCGGCCAAGTGAAATTCGGCCTCCGGTACCCTGCCATTCTGTACATCACCACGTCTAATGGCTGGACCCACAAGTTTAAGGACCAGGACCAGGCTCTGCAGTTGGTCAAGAAGAAGCTCAAGTCCGTCAATCCTCCAAATGAAGAAAATGACTAAAATGGTAATTACCGAGTGTTCCTGTGACTGGTTTGTGATTCTACTGTTCACTATGACTTTTCCAACATGCTCAATCATCTGAGTGATGAGCGGCTGGTCTGTTCGTTTGTACTTGGGACTCTTTCTGACCTTGTACTATGATTAATCTGTGTCTTGTGAGGAGGTCACAGGTGCCGTTTTTCCTTTTTATAGGCTTATAAAACATATCTTTAATGACTATGCACTTACACGAATACAACTGTTTATATGTAGTTGACAAATGTTTACATTTTGTACATCGTTTCTTATGGATTGGGAGGGATGGGGAGGGTTTTTTTGTATTATGTTCTTGATGGGAAGGGTTGTGGCATCTGCCCTCCACATCTACTCAATTATTGTCTATGGCTATGGTTATTTATTTAGTTATACACCTTTTGGTTATGTTATTTACATATTGGTCTGTTTATTTCTTTTATTTTATAGTACCGGTATGTGACGGTTGCATATTGAAATTGCTGCTCTGTGATGGCTCAGTATCTCCACCCTCTCTGGGTGGCAATATTAAATTAACTGAATTGTAAAGGCCTTAGCAATCCAACCAAATGCAGGTTCTGCATTATTTACGTCAACAAGAGGCTCATATAATTTATCGCCAGGAAACCCATCTTGGGAACATAGCATGAAACTGAAAAAGAGCTGGGTCGGGAAGATGCACCTTTCTTCTTCTTTCTCCAATAAATCGAGAGCTGTGGCCATCATTTTACATAAAGATATTCCATTTGTTCATATTAAAACAAATACTGATCTGACTGGCAGGTTTATAATGATTTTGGAAAGCTTATATGATACGAAGTTGGCACTGCTAAACATTTATGCTCCTAATTGGGATAATGAGTCCTTTTTTAAATGGATATTTTCCATGCTACCTGATCTCTCTGAATACTGTTGGATCATAGGAGGGGACTTCAATTGCTGGCTGGACCCTCTGTCCCTGCCTTGCAATCGAATCGTTAAAGTTGCTGCTGCATTTATCAAAGAATTCTATGTTGTGTATGGCGCTTCTCTAATCCGGGTAAGAGAACATACTCCTTTTTCTCTCAGACCCACTATACCTACACTCGTATTGACTTTTTGTTTTTAGTGGACAATAAGATGCTCGCGCGTACGTCTGATTGCAAAGAAGACCCAATGGTTGTTTTGGACCATGCTTCCGTCTTGATCTACTTTTAGAAATTCATCCGCCCTAGGTCTCCACGGCGGCTAGACACACATGTAGTGCTTGACATTGATTTTGTTAATTTTATGTTGAAGCAAATTGACTTCTTTACTCAGGATTACGAGACCACAGAGGTGATGGCGTCTCTGCTGTGGAAAATCTTAAAGGCATTTATATTTGGGGAAATAATTTCTTATAAGGCTCACTAGAATAAGTCTAGTCGAGAAAAGTTAAATAAACTTTCTCAGTACGTTGCACTGTTTTCAAAATCACAGGATACCCTTAAGGAACGAATGTCATGACAAGCGGAATTCAAAATCCAATTTTTATGAACACAGCGATAAGAACTTGCCTATATTTTATTTTATTTTTTTTATTTAACCTTTATTTAACCAGGTAAAACACACAGATAACATCAAATATCTGCTTCTCAGCTGAACCCCCGTATCCAATCCAGTTTGGGGCCAACATCCGACCATTGGAAATTAACGATTCCTTTATGGAATTCTACAAGTCACTTTATTCCTCTGTTCATTCTGTGGAGTCTGTAGACCTAGTATCCTTTTTTGAAAAAATTTATATTCCTAGCCTTGATAAAAATGTCGCAAAAAATTTGGAGTACCCGATTACAATGGTTAAACTAGTAGCTACGGCTAAGGCATTAAATAGTGGCCCTGATGGCTATCCAGCCAAATTTTATAAAATATTTTAGAAAGAATTGGCTCCTCTCTTACTAGACATGTTTAACAAGTTCTTTAATGCAGGCACACTCCCTCCTTCCCTCAACCAGGCACACATTTCATTAATTCTGAAAAAAATTTATATTTTAAGATAGTATCTAAACTAAACTAACAATTTAGACACCACTTTGGCTTACAAGAACTCTCTGTCTGTGGACCACTCACAGCTAATCATAACTTTTCACAGTGTTTCTAATACACTAAAAACAATTTGGGAGGTAGATCTGGGAGAGATGATCTCTGGGAGGGTCTGTGAGAAGATCCTAATGAGGGTTCATGCACCCTCAATCTGTACCAGGCATAGTTTTATGCAATGTCAAATTTTACACAGAGCCTATTATACCAAGGCCCGTTTAGCGAAAATGTTTGATACTGTGCCCCCTTATGTGATCGATGACAGCAAGCTACAGCAAAGGACACTCACGTGTTCTGGAGCTGCTCTTCCTTAAACTCTTTATGGACAGAAATTTTCAAAACTCTGTCTAAAGTGACTGGCCAGGGCATTGCCCCTGACACCTTAGTAGCCCTCTTCAGTGTTTGGCAGGCTTTCTCCTATGAAAAGAAATCTAATAGCCTTTATAACTCTGCTGGCCAGGAGGCTAATTTTACTGAACTAGGAATCTCCCAAGCATCCTACCCTTACGACTTGGATGAAGGAAGTTTTTACTGAATTAAATTGGAAACTATTAGGCTAACTTGGAAAGTTATCAACTTTTGATAAGATTTGGAAACACTTTTTGTTGTATTTTCAAGGCAGAAATTGCAAGATTACAATGGACTGAGCATCACTTAGTATCACTTTAAACACTTTAATAGGAGGCAGTTCACATATCTAATAGAAAAAAATAGATATGTTTTTTTTTTCTTTGTTGTTCTGTTTCTTTTTTCTCTTTTTTGAATATACTCAGATGGTCGGGAGTATATCACTCCTATGGCAGTTTTCTTCTAGTGTTCTGATGAGGACAGGTGACAAGGGTGAGGATGGGTAGAGGTTTTTGCTACAGTTGACTGCCTATTTTTATATTTATATCTTTAAACCTGATGTCTTCTGGTTTTCTGTACTTTGTTATAAAATCCAAAAAAAAATGTAAACAAAAATTTTATTTATTTAGTGTTGCTGTTTTTGGGGTTGTCTCATTGTTGCCCCTTTAGTGCATCTGTTAATTTCATTAACAGTGAAGCAGCTGAAATTAATTAACAACCCTCGGTGCAACCTAACTGAGTAGATCAATCCTAGAAGTTTAATTATGCTATACTCTGATTAAAAAGTGTTCCTTTAATTTTTTGAGCAGTGTAGCAACAGTGAATAGGCTATGAAGGAATTGCTATTTTGAAGTGAATGGTATCCAGTCTTTAATGAAGGAAGTGAGCAGGGTGGAATTACACTATGGAAGAAATAAAAGCTGATTTAATCACTGAAGATTGTTTTTACTTTTACTGGATAAGGTGGGTACATATCTGTTAGCATATACCGAGGCACTGTAATGTGCACATTTTCATACACACAAATAGGCAGTGAACAAAAAGGGAAAGGCAGGGCCTCTGGAATGAATTTCAAGAGCCAACTTTGTCATGAACTGGAGTAACCTCTGGCAGGGTGTGCTGCAGCTAAAGACACACTTAAGCAGCAATGGGATTGTCTCAGCTGTTGAATAGCTGCTGTATTAAAATGATTGCACACAAGAAATCTTTCACTTGTCTGCTTGAAAGTGCATATATTGAAATAATATGTATTTAAGCTGATGCAAATTGTTTTAGTGAGATGATAAGGAAATTATCATTATTTATTTTGAAAGACCAGAACACTTAAATACATGCCATTTATAAAATAACAGGCATAACAGAAATCCCAAAGGTAGCCAAAGAATAGTCCATTATAGTTAGTAGGGCTGCAGTTATCTATTATTTTAGTAATCGACTATTCTATCGATTATTCTGTTGATTAATCAAGTAATCAGATAAGAAATAATATAATAAAACAATATATAATATAATAAAAGAATGAGGGCAAAAACACAGGTCATTTAAAATGTACTGCTCAGTGGTTTCCATTTTTCAAATTGCAAAGTTCTTAATAGTTTAACTCCATACAACATGTGTCAAAAAAAACCAACACTTTCATTATAGTTACATGCAATATGAAAATCATGTTTTTAAAGAAAATGTTTTCTTAGAACAGAATAGAATAGAAAATTCCTTTATTTGTCCCACAATGGGGAAATTTCGCAAAAATAAATAAATTACAAGAACAGTTCATCTGCATGTTGTTTTAACTTAGCTTTCCTATAAATTATCCAGTGTGTAAAGCAAACTGTGGTGAATGGACGCCGCTGCAAATTTCGCATTTCTTCACATTAGAGCTTGCTGACCAGGTGGTTTGATGAAGGACTCCTGACAGCGTTTTCCCAGTAAAGGTTTGAATGGTGATTACAATAAGAAGTGCTGCTATTTTGGATGCTAGAAAAATGTTTTCTTTCACTCTACCTGAGCTCACCGTCTCTTTACTTTTTGCCGTGTGTATATGTATAGGCAGACTCCAGTTCCAATTTAAACTGTGACAGCATCATTTTCACTGCTGCTGTCGTGTTATTTTTTTTTTTTTTTGTTGAAAAACTGGGGGCTGTGTTATAATACTTTTTATTCACAGGAGTGCTCCTATATATGTTTCTGTTGCAGGTCTATTTATAGTTCAGATGTGAGTGAAACGCTCACATCTGTGAATTAAACAAAGCATTGAAGCAAATAATTTGTCAAGGAATTGTTTTAATAATAGACAACCAAAAGTAGAAACTGGCAGCAACTTTCCAAGTACAAAATAATAATTTTCACGTCTTTGGTGTGCATTATATGAATGTGGTCCCCATTTTTCTGATTTTCAGCTGAAATTTGGGAACCATTTGATAATTGTTCTCTATGGGTGAGGTTGTTGGAGGAGGCTGCGCTTTGGTTGCATTCGTGAGAGACCCGTGCTATTACACTGGTGCATTCAATAATAATAATAAATATCATGAATAATAAATAGTGTACCTCAATGCTATTGCACTGGCACACTCAATAATAAATCATAAATCTGGCGAATAATCAATAGCGTCCCTCTGTGCTATTGCACATTCAAATAATGAGTTCTCAATGCTCTAAAGACAAAAAACTTTTACTGCACTGTGATGCACGATTAATGGAAAGAATATTTATATTAATATCATGATAGTGGTTTCAGCTGTATCACCCCGTTTTATGAGCAACTACTGTATACATATGAGTTAAAATGTTTTGCAAGCACTGGATTGTGCAATTCCAGATCATCAGTGATCTGGAATTGATCTGGAATTGCACAATCCAGGGATTAAAGTTGGCAATGCAGTGTTTTAAGCTTTTACAAGCACTGAGGCTTGTAAAAGGCCTTTCAATACTGCTGTGGTATCGCGTGATCTTCATTTCCAACTGTTCCTTTATAAACTTCTGCAAAGCACAGATGATACAAGCCAGTAATCTAGCAACAAAAGCAGACAATGTGGATAAAGTGAAGGAGAAAGATAATGAAAGGTGGCTCAAAGTAGTCACAGCTTATTGCGCCTCAGCCTGGGAGCGGGTGTGTTAGAGCTGTATGTGAACATGTTACTAACTCGGTGGACTGGAATTTCACTTTCGTTGGCATTAGTTACATCACCCAGCTCCATAGCCAAAACACCTCCAGGCCCTTGCATCTATATGCATGTATATGGTCTCATCCAAACCATGCTTCAAATGGTTAATCACATGTTTAACATTCTGCTAATCCAAGGATTTTGGAAAGCAAGTCAATGTCTACAAATAGAGGTAGCTTGACCCCTAAACAAGTAACAGGTGACACACAGAGAAGAATGTTTCATCTTGATATCTTAGACAAACACCATATAGGGCCAATCTTTAATTTTAAAAATAGATTTACATTTTTATAGCAGGAGCAAAACCCACTTGAAAGTGCCTATTATTGCAGCAAAACCGCGTGTGTGTGTGTGAGTGAGTGAGTGAGTGACTGAGTGAGTGAGTGAGTGAGTGAGTGAGCGAGAGATCAGATTTGTAAATGTGTAAATAAATGTGTAAGCATGCATAGATATTAATGGCTGAAAAGCCTTAAAGTCAAGAATTTCACACTGCACTAAATTAGGATTCTATACCTACACCTAACATACAACACAATGAAAGAGTTTGTCGAACTATGACAAAGTCAAAAAAGAATACAGTAAATAGGATTTAATATTGTTTTACCTTCAAACTGATATATGTCCTAATTACTACAGGCTAAATAATTTATACACTATAATCAGGATTCTAGCCAGCGGTGGAAACGATTGGGAATGACAGCAACTCAGCCACAAGGTGGTAGGCCATATAAAATGGCAGAGTGGGGTCAGCGGATGCTGAGGTAAATAGTGTGCAGAGATGCCAGCTTTCTGCAGTCAGTCACTACAGACCACCAAACTTCACATGGCCTTCAGATTAGCTCAAAAACAGTGTGTAGGGGGCATCATGGAATGGGTTTCCATGGCTAAGTAGTTGCATCCAAGCTTTACATCACCTTGTGCAATGGAAAGTGTTGATTGCAGTGGAGATGGAGAAATCACGCTTCTCCATCTGGCAATCCAATGGATGAGTCTGGGTTTGGCAGTTGCCAGGAGAACGGTACTTGTCTAACTGCACTGTGCCAAATGTAGAGTTTGGTGGAGGAGAGATTATGGTGTGGCGTTGCTTTCAGGAGTTGGATTTGGACCCTTAGTTCCAGTGAAAGGAACTCTTAATGCTTCAGTATCCGAGACATTTTAGACAATTTTCTGCTCCCAACTTTGTGGAAACAATTTGGATTGCCCCTTCCTGTTCTAACATGGCTGCGCACCAGTGCTGTTAGTGGTATTATAACAAAGTGGAAGCTATTGGGAATGACAGCAACTCAGCCACAAAGTGGTAGGCCATATAAAACGACACGTTCAGTAGATGCTGAGGCACATAGTTCATGGAGGTTGTCAGCTTTCTACAGAGTCAATCGCTACAGACCTCCAAACTTGATGTGGCCTTCAGATTAGCTCCACAACTGGGGATGGCCCCTTCCTGTTCCAACATGACTGCGCACCAGTGCACAAAGCAAGGGCTGTAAAGACTTGGATGAGCGAGTTTAGTGTGGAAGAACTTGACTGGCCTGCACAGAGTCCTGACCTCAACCAAACCGAACATCCTTGGGATGAATTAGAGCGGAGACTGCAAGACAGACCTTCTTGTGCAACATCTGTGTCTGACCTCACAAATGTGCTTCGGGAAGAATGTTAAAAAAAAATTCCCGTAAAACACACTCCTAAACCTTGTGGAAAGCCTTCCCAGAAGAGTTGAAACTGTTATGGCTGCAAAGAGTGGGACATCATATTAAACCTTATGGATTAAGAATGGAATGTCACTCAAGTTCATTTGCGTGCAAAGGCAGACAAACAAATACTTTTGGCAATATAGTGTATGAACCATGTTAACTGTGATTTGGCAGTCTCTCACTGGCATTTTTATGTTACTTTCCCCCACTGTCTCTGCTTTTCACAAACGGTGACCATCACCCCACCATCAACTTTCTAGGGAAAAAAACATAAATAAAGGAAAGAGGAATGGAGGAAGCTAACAGAAAAGGGTCAGCAGTTTGTAGGTATTCCATTGCTGCTACAGCAAAAGTGTTTCTTGGCATGTTTGCAATAGTTCTTAACCACACACTATTCAAATGAGTTGACTGAAAAGTTACAACAATGAGTTGTTTAAAGCTTATATTATTAAGCTTTAGCATTTACAGTAATATAATGTGTTGTTAAGAACTCAATACTATTTCACTCCAACTGTCTCTTGTCCATTCAACTCTACACACAATGTGCGTGTGCAAGGAAGTGCACTCATTCATGAATGCATGCATGCATGGATGGATGCAGGGATGGATGGATGCATGCATGCATGGATGGATGCAGGGATGGATGGATGCATGGATGAATAGATAGATGTCTGTCTTAGCCCAGCAATACACGTTTGAAAAACTGGCCAATCCTTATAGCCTAAAAAATATACATTTTACTCAACTCCATTTTAAAAGCGAAATATGTTA
>JAVDPK010018406.1:0-10287 GCA_034780415.1 Cichlasoma orientale | reverse complement strand
GGAATAAACAAGAACTAATCACAGTCGGATAAAACAAAAGCAAAAACACTGGGCCACCGGCCCAGGACATGACAAAACCTCCAGCAGAACCAGGCTCAGGGAGGAGCAGCTATCTGCTGCGACTGGTTGGGGGTGAGGGGAGGGAAAAAAAAAGGCACACTAAAAATGACCGTGAGAAACCTTCCCAGGAGTGGCCGACCTATCAAAATTACTCCAAGAGTGCGCTGACGACTCACCCAGGAAGTCACAGAAGAACCCAGAACTACATTTAAAGAACTGCAGGCCTCACTTACCTCAGTTAAGGTCAGAGTTCATGATCCAACAATAAGAAAGAGACTGGGCAAAAATGGCATCCATGGGGGAGTTCCAAGGTGAAAACCACTGCTGAACAAAAATAGCACAAAGGCTCGTCTCACATTTGCCAAAAAACATTTGGAGTTTACTTTGATCAAGAATGACCTCAGCTGAATGTCCTAGAGATGAACTGTGTGCATCTGTAGACTGCGAGTCTCATTATTTTAGCATTCATGCTCTTAATAACAGGGTCCGGCTGTTAGCTATGAAGACTGTTCACATGGCACACACTGAATCACTCAGTGTGTCTCCTTAACCTTGTGCACAATAAGCATAAACAGTATGTTTGTAAAAGTGTAAAACCTGTATTATGTTCCAACAGTGTATACAAGTGAAGGTAAACTAGAACATATAAAATCAGCAAACTGCCGTCTCATGGCATTCTGTGACATTCTCATGAAATTTGTCTGTTAATTTGTGTTCCTGGATTCATGAACTCTATTTTTTAATCAGCCTCACATCTCATTATTCATGCACAAACTGAAGTCGTTGCAGAAATGTCAGAATTTGCAGGCTGGAGAGGCAGTAGTGGCACGAGTCCTCTCACTCTCTCACACCAGAGATCACAGTTTTTTCATTGTGGTATTACCTTTATGTTGTGTTTTCTTATGCTGTTTACTGCAGTTTTAATTTCTTGCCTGGTTAGGACTTTGCTAGGTTTAGGCAGTAAAACCAATCGCTGATGAGGGTGTGAGAGACAGGAAACCTTGCAGTGTTGTGCCACAGTTCCATCCTCCTGTCCTGTGATTCCAGTGCAGAGCAGTCAGTGCCTGTTTGAATCATGCTAGCCTGAAGAAAGCTGTACCGTTCAAAGGTTGTGCGATTAACTGGACATGTGTTAGAACGGTTGCCTTTTTATTTTGACAAATATTATCAGCTAATAAAATGAAAAAAAAAATCAAATTTTTATTATTTATTCATAAAGCAAATAAAGTACTCACTACATTTACTAAAGCCTGACAGAGGATGATTATAACAGTGCAGGGACAGGACAGCATAAGTGCTCACTCCTCACATCTCTTACAGCTACACTATGGATCCAAACTTGACACACATGTCCTGAAATTTTGACACTGCTTGTCACTCACTGCACATGCCGCCTGCAACCTTCTCCACATTTTCCACTTTAAAGTCAAATTCATGAAATTTTCCTCTTGCTTGCAGCCTTATTTATTCATGTAGATTACTTCAGTTTGAGTTACCTAGTTTTGGAGATATCCACTGTAGAGACGACTGCTCTTGAATAAAATAGCAGTTTCTCTTTTAAACACATTTGAAAAAAGTCACTAGCAATGTTTGTTTCTAGACCTGACTACTAAAAATAAAATAAAGAAATAAAAGCAACTATTTTCTTTCTATCAAAGTACACCTAAACAAAAGGATAGATTTTTTGAACACAAGTAAAGAGCGCCGCCTGCCACAGAGCACGTGGTGGGATGTAAACATTAATGGTGTGTCCTCTCAGCTGAGCTGTAATCTTAGTATGCTGCATTTGTTTTTTGTGAACAAATGTATTAATTAGGGATGTTCATGGGTACTAATTTGCTAGTCATTTAAATGAGAAAAAAAATTGTCAACTAGTCTAAAAAAAAGGAAAAACCTCAGAAAAAAATTGGCCAAACAAATATTTTGTGAATTTTAATAACTATATGACTATATAGTTTAATAACTAATAACTATATGAAACTGTTAACCAGCCTTGCAATAGACTGGCGACCTGTTCAGGGTGAAGTGTCAGACCCTATGCTGGTGCAGTGGGTCCAGGGTTCCTCCTGGTGCACAGCAATGTCCGGCCTCATGTGGTGAGAGTATGCTAGGCTGCTCCTGCAGGATGAAGCAATTCATACCGCTGGCTGCCCCCCACGCTCCCCTAACCTAAATCCAATCGTACACTTCTGTGACATCACGTTTCGGCCCATCCGACGCTGTCAGGTTGCACCTCAGACTGTCCAGTAGCTCAGTGATGCCCTGATCCAGATCTGGGAGGAGATCCCCCAGGACATCATCCTTATTACGCACACCTTACTGCAGTAAGCACTCAAGCTTGGTATGCAAGCTGTGGTGAGCTGCTGGTTTGCCAGTAGTTGTAAATAGAGTTTGATATATTTTCATTCTGGCGAGATGATGGATTCAATATTTCTCTCACAGTCATTTTTTTCCTTAAAAGAGATGATAATACTCGGGCACATATTACATCAGTTCCCACTGAGAAACATATAATTTGTGCACCACACAAGATTGGATAGATGTTTGGCGGAACGTGATAAATACATGTTGTCAAAGACCTTGTTGGATGTCTGAAATTGCTCTTTGTTTTTGTGAAAAAGAAAGGCCCTGCTCTGTGACTGGAATGCAGACGTGAGAATTGGCTCAACTATAAAGATGTTAACCTCTGATCTACTAGGTCATCTGAACCTCTTAAATGTGGGATCAGGGTTTTAAGGGTTAGCTTGTATTTTTGCCACATGCTAAACAAGCATCGTTTCAGAAACGAGAAGATGTTACCTTTTAAATCAAGTCTCTTTTTTGCCTTAAAGTTCTTCTGTCGTAATATTTCCATTTGTTTATGCCAAAAAGCTGAAAATTCTATATAAATGGGTTGATGTAAATGCAGCCCTAACATGAAACTGGTCTCTGCTAAACTGGCGGATCTTAATAAAGTGGATCCACTTGTTTTACAGCATATGGACATGCCTGATGTTACATATACCTAACTCTCTACTGTTTATTATACCTAAAGCAGGTATGATATTAATTCTTATGCAGTGAAAGCTTCCTAAGTATAACATTGAATTTCTCTTGTTCCTTTTTATATGGATATTATTGTATACTATATCACCACTTTAAACAGCTTTTATATGTGTGGGTGTGCGTACTTCACCACTGATACTGTAGCTGCCTCTCTTTAATGTTAGGCTTGTATTGACCTGTGGACCGTTTGTTTGCAACACATTTGGCCCAACACTTGAATATAATGCTTTTGATTTCTGAAGTGGGTTTAAAGGCTTAAAAAGAAACAAACAATCTGACTTCGGCGCTTTACATCAACGGTGCACCGTGGAAAACAAATCCCTTCAATCTCGCTTGATCTTTTTCTAGCACTCCACTCCTTCTTCCAGGATTGTTTCATGGTCGGCGCGATATTGAAAAGCCCTAAAGATGCTCTTCCAACAACTGATTTTTTGTAATGTTGCCAATCTCAGAATCCTGGATACTTATTCTGCTGCAGGACCCACTATATGTTGTTAAGAATATGAGCCCACACACACACAAACATAAAACAACATGAACAGGCTTTGACCTGATTTTAAAGAGACAACTAAAACATGAGGTTCTGGAGCAGTGCACTTTAACTGCTGTTGCCATTTGTGATGTTGTCTCGGTGGTGGAGTGGCAGTGATGCTGCGGGTTTGAAGGGCTGCAGAGTGTGGAGAAATGTCAGAGCTTTTTTTTTTTTTCTGTGTTTTCTCTAGAAATCCTCCTCACCTCTCACAAGCCTTGAAAACGGAGGTATTGTGAAATTCGATGGCGGGTAAACCAGCAGAAAACCACCCAGAATCTGCCATACATATTCATAAACTCCTTCTCAGTGGATAAGTGGGAGAAAGCTTATGTGTATCCTCAAAAGATGCATTCCAGCTTGTAGCTGTGTGTGTGCGCGTGTGCGTGTGTGTGTGAGAGATGGATGTGCACAGCTTCCAGGTCTGAAAAGCCGAGCTAGTTTGGAAGCGCCTTAAACCTGCATTCTTTCTAACGGCAGTGACTGGTTGCAGAAAGAAGCGAGGTTTGCGTGGAAATCTGTGTGGAAAAAAAAACGAACCTCCGCTTCATTGATCCATGACTCAGCATTTTCCCCAATGAGTTCACGGGCACAGCTGCTACTTGCAAGTCTTATTCAGTGCAACATGATATTTATTTTGTAAATAATATTCCGAGCAGAATCAAAAAGGATGGTAGAGAAGGATATGTTTTTAGGTGGCCCTGCCTCGACATTAACATATCGGGCTCAGTTTGTTTGTCAGATCCTTCCCTTGCTCGTCACATCCAGTCACTGCGCTCGAGCAGGACCTCACTAACTGCTGGGTGCTGTCGCAGTGGCTATATTATGCTTTTATGAAGATCCATCCAGAATTAGAAGGCTGTGTTTGTGCTTCTGAGCATGTGTTGTTGTGTGGCAAGCAGTGTGGAGTCTGACCTAAATTAAGTGAGTGAACAGGGTTATTTGTGTGTCTCTGTACACTCTATGTTTGTGTGGTAAATAATGAAGGAATTAAAATGTTATGAACAGGGCTGAGCTAATGTCTGACCTTAGTATATCTGTAAAATCCATGATTAGTGCCTGCCACGTAATTATTTTATTAGAGTGAAACTGAAGCTTGGTGCTATGAGACTGGCAGCTTATTGTAGCAGCTCCTGTAATTTTTGTAGTGTTTGTGTTTTTCTACATAATTGTGGATTAACCTTTATTTTTAAGGCTTTTTATCTGATTTTATAAATCATGGATGTCACTTTCCCCATGTTTAGATGGTCCTTGTGGTCTTTTTTAAAAATCTCTTTTCATGGTATGGGCTCGTGCTGAGTTGAGTGGTTCTGTGTTTACGTACACTTGGGACCAGCTGCTAGCACTAAAAACACTGCTGCTACCCAGAGCCAGAACGGTCCTCCCTCAGGAACTAAAGAGGAGATGTGCTTAGCTGTAGTGGAAGTCAAATTGTGGACAAGGAAATATAAACCCTCCATTCCATCGGTCATGGTGGAACATGAGGTCACTGGTTAGTATAATGGGTGAACTGTGGGAGCACAGTACCACAGTACTCGGCTTTATGGATGTTTGGGGGTGACAGAGATGTCAAGCTGAGCAGTAAGAAGAAAGGTGGTGAGACTGCAGCGTTTGTTAGTGAAACGCTGTGAAGGAACGTTTCTGCTCTCCGTACATTGAACTTTTAGTCGTGAGTATGCGCACATATTATTAACTATGAGAATTCTCCTCTGCCATGTTTTTTGGTGTTTACATACCACCATCAGCTAATAGGGTCGCAGCATTTGATCCCATGCACGCAACTATTGTTGACCTACAGCATGCACACACCAAGACTTTCCTTACCATCACTGCCATCGCTGTGGTGGTATTCTGGACTCTGCCAACTTTTCAGCAGTATGTGGACTGTAAAACACAGGGCAACAAAATTCTGGACCTTCTGTATGCAAGCATCAGAGATGCATACATGCATACTGGTAGGACATGCCCAGAACTCGTCACCAAGAGGCGCCCAGGAGGCATCTTATTCAGATGCGTGAAGCACCTCAACTGGCTCCTTTGAATGTGGAGGAGTAGTGGCTCTACACTGAGCCACTCCTGAATGACTGCACTCCTCACCCTGTCTCCAAAGGAGAGGCCTAGAAATTCTGTCCATGAAAATTATTAACAGAATTGGTGACAAAGGACAGCCCTGGCAAAGTCCATCATGCACAGTCCAACTTATTGCCGGCAATATCGACCAAGCTCTCACTGCGGTTGTACAGGGATTGAATGGCCTGCAACAATGGGCTACACATCCCATACTCCTGCAGCACCCCCCACAGGATACCCCGAGGGATGTGGTTGAATGCTTTTTCCAAGTTCAAGGATAAAGAGCTGGTCCAGCGTTCTGTGACCAGGACAAAAAGCACATTGTTCTCCTTGGATCCAAGGGTTAACTAACAAAGGGACCCTCCTTTCCAGCACGCTGACATAGACCTTCCCGGGGTGGCTGAGAAGATGGGAACCACCACCCCAGTCTGCCGATCCAGTGGTACTGCCCCAGATCTCCACGCAACATTGCAGAGGTGTGTCATCCAAGACACCCCTACAATATCCAGAGCCTTCAGGAACTCAGTGCAAATCTCATCCACCCCAGGGGCCTTGCCACCAAGGAGTTTTTTTATCCACCTCAGTGACTTCACCCCCAGTGATGGGCAAGTCTTCCCCAGACTTTGTTTCCACTACAGAAGGCGTGTCAGTGGGATTAAAGAGGTCCTTAAAGTATTCCTTCCACCGCCAGACTATAGCCTCAGTTGAAGTCAGCAGCACCCCACCAGCACTAGACACCGTGTGAGTAGAGCACAGCAATAAGACAAAAGAAGAAGTAGCCTTCCCCAGCAGCATAATATGCTTTGCTACAGAGGAAAAACTATGCCATGATTCTCAAACAATGAGTTAGTAGAGTCCCATGGCATGGCAAAGCTGAAGATTGAGTACAGAGACGTGATGGAACCAAGCAGCTACCTCAAAGGCTGAAAAATGAAATCAATGCCTAAGTGCCAACAACTGCAGTTCCTCTAGTGGCCACTTGAGACTGCCTACAAAATTGAGTTAGTCCCATGTTAACCCTATAACGCTGAGTGATCGCCGCTGAAGCACCTGTTACCTGCCCCTACTAGCCGTGAACAGCTGATTAAGATCGAGCGTATTGCCGCTGAGCCGATAGTACAAACGGTCACGTAATTATGGTATTTCAAAGTGAGTTTGATCAGACGTCTCAGCAGCGATACGCTCGGTGCTAACCAGCTGTTCACGGCAGGTAAGGGCAGGTCACAGGTCACAGGTGCATCAGCGGCGATTGGCTTGTGTTACAGGGTTAACTGACACAGACAGTGACTCCTGTTAGTTGTCTGCTAGGCCTCAGCATTGACAACTGGAATCACTGCACTTGATTTCTCACTTTATTTATGCTGTTGGTGCCTTTTTGGAGCATTGTTAATGGAATTATCTAACAAATCTGCCCTGCTCTGTGATACAAGCCATTCAAGAAATTTGTGCTACAATTTTAGTGAGTAAAATATGACTTTATTAGTCTGGTACTAACAAACTCTGGCACTTTGTAAGTAGCAGTTTGTGGCTGTTTAGAAAAGCTTAAAAAGCATTAAATTATAATGAGGTGCTGCATTCTTTCTTTCAAATATCATCACTTTTGACTCCAAAAAAAAAACGAACTTGGCTGCAGCGGAAATATGTTTGGGCTTCAACTTTTGAAGTTCAGAAATTGGGCTGACTACAAATACAGTCTTAAGCTAGAACAAGCTGGATCGGTGAAACAGCCCCAGAGGACACTCGCAGCTCGTCACAGTAGGATCCGTCCTTTCATCAGCCAGAACTGTTAAAGTGGCACAAGGGAGATCAACACAATATCAGGCAGGTGGTTGTTGATCAATGTGGCTTTAATGTTGCTGATCAATGTGTATTCATTTGTTTATTACATTTGTGTCCCTGACTCCCCAGTCTTTCTATCTTGCACCATTTTTCATCATCATTGTTGTCCTCATCTTCCCACACTCTTGTTTTTTTTTTGCTCTGTGATGCCAGTGTTCTCTTTCTGTTTCTCTTCCACCATCTCTCATTTCTCACCGCATGACAGTTTGTTTAAAGCATAGTTCAAACCGCATCGCAAGTCTTTTGACCACTGCAGTGTGCGCTTGCATGTGTGCACTCGTGTGTGTGTGTGTGTGTGTGTGTGTGTGAGCAGAGGGAACAGATCCTTTCATCTTTAAATGGGCGGGCCAGTTTTTGGGTCCCTTTGGTCTTGGTTTCCAGTTGGGTTTGTGACTTATTAACTCTCACAACAATAGCTAATCCCGCCTCCTCCCACAAATTCATCTCCTTTCCCATCTTTCCTCCACGTAGTCCTCACCCGCTTTCTTGCTTTGTCTCCATGATTACACAACCCATCGTTCTCCTTTCACTTCTCTTTTTGTGTCTCATCCATCTCTGCTTTAATAACTCAGCTCAGCTCTGTTAAAATAAGCTTTACTGATATGAATGTCCTCCTCTGATCCTTATTCTGCTTTCTCTTTGCTGTGCAACAGTGTAGCATCAGTTGCAGTGCAGCCAGATGCTTTGCATATCTAGTAGCACCAGCCAGCAACTCGTCTGTTCAATGATCAGTACAGAAACTATGGACTGACCTTCATTTCTTTATTTTTTACTGTCTGTCCAGTTTCATTGTATCCTTATAATGATAAACGTGCAGGTATGCAGCTAGTCTGCTGTCTAGGACTAATGCAGGGCAGGAATATTGTTGGAAATTCTATATGTAAAATAATGCATTTAAGAATGGAAAACAAATGCTTGAGATCTTTAATCTTGAGGGAATACTTAAACAAATGGTTGAAGAAAAAATGATGAGTGCAGTGATGAGTTTGAAGTAATTTGGACGAGCGGTGTTCTGTTTTATGACATTATGTGTGACCTCTGTGTAGTCATATGAAAACTGAGTGTGTAAGTCCTTCACTTTTGGCAAGCCGGTGCCCAGAAGCTACTTTCTGATTGTTTTTTTTTTCTTATTCAGGGTGTAAAAACCTCCTCTTAGTATTCAGTTAAGAGAGTCCAGTTCCTAGACCCCTGCCTGTGAATCTTCAGTCTGGGTGAATTTCGTGCCTGTGAAGATTTGGAACTATTTTTCTCAGCCACCTTTGGCATTGTCTCTCATCAAGAATTGGGGCTTCTAATCCATATGAGATATAGATGTTCCTGTACACTATCCCAGCCACATGGTTGCGCCTTTAAGTGTATACTGTCTCAGGTTGCATCTTAATCCTGCAACTATGTGGTAGATAGCCTCCAGGCACCTTTGCACAGCCTGCAACCTGGGTCCTGTCAGCTGTGGTAGACTCTTTCCTCTATGGATCTTGTGCTTAGAACCTGTTCTAATGCTGCCATGATCAGAGCCTCTGTGCTGTCCTTTGTGCTGAGCTTTTCTAGCCACTGATAGTGGCTGACATCATGTAATCCTATCTCTTAATGCTGCAGCCCATGCAGGGGTATGGGCTTCCATAATAGTTCTGAGAATCTGATAAACTTTGTCTGCTTGGTCACAAAACAGACTTTGTTGCAAAGCAGTTTATTAAGCTTCTGCAAAAAGAGCAGAGTCAGCAGACAAAGAAGCAACAGCACCCCCAGGGTGCACCAACAGCAGAGAAAAACAGACTAACTTGGGCTCTCCTGGATCCTTACTTGTATACAGCAGGGAGCCACTGACTCCTGTCTTTGTTACTTAACTATAATATAAAAACAATACAAATGTGTTGGGCACAAGCATACATGCCAAGTGAGTATTAACATGCTCGTTACACTGTGAATCCAATGGAAGCTTGTTTTTTATTTATTTTTTGCTCTCCATAACTCAAAATTTTGACTCATTAACCTGAAATTTCAAGTTATGTATCTCAAAATTTTGTGTTAATAAGTCAAAATTTTGACTTAGCTCTGCGAATGACAAAGCTCTAGTGAGTAAGAGCTGCATAAAAGGTATGGAATCAATGCTTTCATGCTGAACTGTTGGACAGCTGATTCGTTGAGCCTCCTGCTTCCAGGTAACCTTCACGGAGCTTCCTGATTGGCAGAGCCAACTCAGAATTTCGATTTAAGCCGAATCCTACTGCAGCATAACTAAGGGACAGTTCAGGGTCACCTGATTATTCAAGATTTTGTATGTGAGGAGGATTTAAATTCATTTCTGAATTTAACAGGGAGCCAATGAAGAGAAGATAATATGGGAGAAATATAGAGAAATATGGTCTCTCTTTCTAGTTTCAGTTAGTTCTTTTGTTAAATGCATGAACTAGTTTTTCAGCATCACTCTGAGACAGGATGTCTCTAATTTTAGTAATAATGTGCAAATGAATGCAGGCAGTCCAGCATATTTGTTCATGTGCTCACCAAAGGACATATGCTGGTGAAAAATGACTCCAAGATTCCTCACAGTGTTACTGGAGGCCAAGGTAACGGCAGTAATTTGTTAAAAAGCTATCTCTTGACCCAGCTGTCTTAGCTAATTATAGGCCAATCTCCAACCTTCCTTTTCTCTCCAAAATCCTTGAGAGAGTAGTTGTAAAACAGCTAACTGATCATCTGCAGAGGAACGGTTTATTTGAAGAGTTTCAGTCAGGTTTCAGAAT
>JAVDPK010018405.1:0-10290 GCA_034780415.1 Cichlasoma orientale | reverse complement strand
GTTGTTTCTTTTATTCTGATGGGGTATGCTTGTGATACCTTTAAAAGAGGATTGCAGTTTGGGGAGCTACAATCCTGGTCACATGCTGTTCTACCCCCATAACATACACATGCTAAAACGTCCCCCACAACAACGACAACACACACACATTCACACTCACGAAAACTTACGGACGCACGCACAGGTACTCGAACGCAACGCACATAAGTCACGTCATGCATACCATATATGGTAAGGGGTTTGACTGTATGGTAACCTCATGTGATTTTATTGTCTGAGCGTTTGGAATAAAAAGCTGCGGGGAAGTCGTTCAGCTGTGTTTCCAGGGACCCAGCCCATGGTTTACCCCGTGCACGCAAGAAAATGGAAGTTGTGCGTTCCAACTTGCTACTTGTTTTTTAAAATGACTTGAAGCTATCAGACAGGTCACTGTGCCTCACACGTAAACACGCACTGCACAAACTGAAAGGTAGAAGGTTGTAAAAGGCTTATTGTAAGCTAAAGAACGGTCTGAACTACATTTCCAATCTAACCACTGATCAGTGAGTGAAAGAGTGTAAAACACAAAGACTTGTCTGCTCTTTAAAGGTGGACGATTGTCTCTCAGCATCAAATCTGTCCATCGCATCGTTACACCAAGGTATCTCTGGAACACCGGGGGGGGCGAGCAGCAAACCTGTGCATGCCAGATCAAAATGCCGCTCTGCTGGATCAGAGCCTGATGGTAAGCTGGCAAACAGCTGTGTTCATCTCGAGCTTTCATGTTTGATTATTAATAAACCATGATGAAGAGAGGCAGCTTTTTCTACACAGGCTCACAGAATGGGGGATGTTGATACAAAAAGGAAGCGATATACAGTGTGTGTGTGTGTGTGTGTGTGTGTGTGTGTGTGTGCAGATCTTCATGCATCCTTATGTTATAAAGCACACGCTGACCCCACTGATGGACTTTCTAACGCTTTATTCCTTAATAATAATTAATTTTGTATGGCTGCAGGTTTATGGATGCATGAATGTATTTTCAGGTACCGTTTAATGTTTTACTAACAGTGAAAGTTGCCCAGTGATATTTCGTCTCCTGTGATTGTATCTCGTGTGTAAGCAGCAGATTGCTGCATTATGCCTTCAATTTCATGGTTATGCAAATATGTTTTGTTGTCCACTGATCAGTGACACTGAGCTATTGCAGTGCTCGTGGAAAAGATCTGGCACAGCAACTTAAAACTGCGCAATCTTAAAAATCAATAGAAGAAAAACAAAGGACACGCCTGCTGATCATGTTTGACTTCAAGCTGGCTGATCTGAGATCTGAGCTCAGGTTCTCTCTGAAGGACACTCCAGAAGATTCTTACAAGGTGGTCCTCCAGCTGAAGGACAGCTGCCCTCATTACTATGCAGCCCTTACGCAAATATTAAATCAAGCTGAACAATTAGAATTAATTGGAGGTCAAACCAGCCTGTTCCTTCGCACACAGGAGAGGTTATTTGCCTTTCAAATTTCACTTTTAAAAACTGGTACCCATTGAGCACAAAGTGTTTTCAGACAAAGAGTGAATAGAAATGTAAGTCAAATATAAATAAATCATAAAGTGACACCAAATCAGACAATCTTATTTCTTATTCCTATTCAGATCTGTTTGATAAAACACATTAACCATCCTCAGCCTGCCACACACACTCAAAAAAACAAAGCAAAAGTGAGATCATACTTTGTTTTGATCCATCAAAAAACAATCACAACATCAGTCTACATCTCATCAATTTATCCCCTGATATCTTCACATTAGTCCCAAAGTTGGAGCCAATCGCTCTGCAGAGCTCTGATGGGACAGGTGCTCGCAGGGAGGCAGGTATGAAAAACTAAATGCAGGAAGTCCTGTTAAATGTCATGTGCTGCAGGTATAATGGTAGAAAACAGCTGAGGTGCTCTGACCAGGTGATTTTAAGCCGATCTTCACCACCTGAACACAACGTGCCATGATTGAGGTCTGATCCTAGACTTTGATTCATGACACATGCACACTGGACATTTTTGGTATTACCAAATCCACGGGCTCATGCTCACTGCCTGGAATCTCCATGCTATCTGCAAACCACCTCACACCCATTTCTCTCTAAGGAAACACATTTAGCAGGAGTTGGGGTGAAGAGAGAGGTGATGATGTACGAGAGAAGCCCGAAAGGCTTCAAGGCAAGAAAGCAGGATGAAGCCGACTGAAGAATATAAAAAAAAAAAGGAGAAAAGTTCAGACATCATGAAGAAAAGACCAAGAGAGTGCAAACTAAAGAAGGAAAGAGGTGGAGTGTTCAGTCGGCCTGAGATGAGAAACTGAAAAAAAATCCAGGTTTTCCAGCATTGTTGGAACAGGAAAAGGAAATCACCATCATCATTAATAGTATTAGTAGTGGCAGTAGTAGTAGTAGGAGTAGTATTCAGTTTAAAAATGTGCTTTTAAATTTTCTATGACAGTCAAACCGTCATAATTTGCTTGTACTTCTAAATGTGGTCATAAAGTACCAACAAATTCAAGTAAATGCTCATACACACAATTTGTGCTCAGATTTGTGGCACACTGTTAATAAATGAGGGCCGTGGTTTGTGAATTTTAACATTAATCTTCAAAACACTGAAGTAAGCAGAAATCAAGCCATTGCATCTCGCGTCAAAGTCTCTGCAGCATCTTTACACCATGACACGGTCGTACAGAAAGAGCAAACGCAAGCATGTCAGAGTGTGAATAAAGATTCACATGGAAGCTAAGGACAGATTACAGGCGTTTAATGGACTATTTTTATTTAGCAGGAATCTAACAAAAGTATTCATTTCACTGTGGAGTGAGGATGGATGGCAGATTCCACGAGCAGCAAGTGCAGGTTTCAATCCAGAGGGCACCATTAGCCATCGAGTGGCCGGAGAAACGATGCAGTCAGCATTTTGATCTGATAAGAGAGGATGTGGTTTGAAATAAAGTCTGGAACCCATCTCCAGTTTCACCTGTGTTCATGTAATAAAGGAGCAGCGATCCTGTTTCTGAATGGGATGTCTGGAGGAAACGCTACACCTGCCATCACAAGTCTTTCTCTTCACTCCACAGCCTCGTATCATACTCACTGTTTTATGAGAATGCAGCTGCAGGAATGCAGCTGCAAAAATGGATGGAGGAGAAATGCTTGTTAAATTAAGCTATGCTGTCTGTTTTTCCACCTTATGGTGAGGTGGTTTTTGTGCCCCAGTGACCTCTAGAGCTATGACGGCTGGAGTCTTGAACTCCTGGTAGGGCCACCCATGCCAAGCAAGTCAAAATGTAGGTGCCAGGTGAAGAGTGATCCCTCACATTTCCTTCCTTGGTAGGTTGGTCTAGGGCTAACAACCCTACATCATAAAAAATAGATATTACAGAATCCTGGGGGAGAGACGTACACCTACCGGGCTTGGGTGAGGTAAGATCTTCAACACGGAGGTTTATGACGCGACAGTGAAAACCAGATGGAAGCTGTGAGCAGGAACATACTACTGACACCCAAGAAGAGCATCAGAGTAGCGAATTGGAATGTCAGGATGATGTATGAGACAGGAAGAGATAGCAAAGGAGATGAGGAACTACAACACATCTGTTCTGGGTTTGAGTGAAACAAGATGGAACCGGGCGAGGAGGTCAGAAGAAGTGGTTTCGTTCTTACTTTTAATTTCAGAATTTTAGAACTGAGTGCAACAAGGATGTTTGCTATCACCTTTCCTATTCTTATTGGCCATTGGCTGGATTATAAGATCAGTAACCAAGGAAGGTAATAATGGGATGACCTTGATTTAGTCCTGCTTTCACATAGTCATCGCCAGATGCAAGAGAACACAACCACACCAGCCAAGACCAGGCTGAACATCAGCAAGGTGAAGGCAAAGGTGCTCGGGATAAACATCACAAGCAAAGTACCTGTTATAGTTGAAGGACAACACCTGGAGGATGTGAATGAGTTTATGGTGGCAGTACCGTACACAGTAACGGAGGTACGGAGAAGGATGTGCTAACGAGGATAGTGAATCAAGAGCAGTGCATCTTGTGTTGAAGAACATCTGGGCATCAAAAGAGCTTACTGTGAGAACCAAACTCTGCATATTTATATTCAAGCCTGTCCTGCTCTATGTGTGGAAATGTGGAGAACGACTAAGACATAAAACAAAATGCAGAACGTTGTGAAGGGTTTGAGGTGAATGTTTGGGATCTGCTGGAAAGACAAAGTCAATAATGAGGATCTATGGAAGCTTGGGGGGAGGAGCCAGTAGCACTGCAGGAGGAGGACATGGAGGTAGTCAGGACACAATCCATGGAGGCCTGCAAGCAACATCTCATTGATGGCCTAATGGTCCACAGGGTTCATCTCCTAAGTAAATAAGTCTCTATTTTCCAGGGAGACAAACTTAACAGCGTGACACAAATTTCATAGAAAAATGCTTTTTTCTTTCTTTTTATGGGAGGAATCACTGAACTGCACCTTGACTGTACTAGAGTTCATTTTCATTTAAGTATTCAGTTTATTTTTCTGTTTGAGTGATTGTTTATTCTTTATTGACCTATGTGGGTGTTGCAACCAGCACTTTCATGAATTATGTATTTTTTTAAACTACTGTTGCTGTTATCTTTGCAAAAATCAATAACCTATTACCTTATATAACAACATCATCTAACTGAGGGGTTCGTGCTGCTCATTTTAAAAGCTCAGCTGCTCAGCTGCAGACCACCTATGTGGAACATCTCCAGCTCGGGCTTTGCATATCCTGCAGGTATCCACCACAGTCTCTCCGCCTGTTTACCTTTCCTCATCTAATCCCCTTTACACAGAGAAGCAGCTGCTGCAGCTTTGATCAGAGTGTGGAGACACTGTCGACTAAACTCACAGACAGCAGAGCCGCTCCTCTTCCACTGCATGTCTCTGTGTGCACAGATCTGAGTGTGTGCACACAGGATTTTGTGTGTTTGCAGTGGGACTATATTGTGATTATGTATCCAATTACAAAAAAGACATACAGTATACTGAGCATACAGCAACTGTGTGTCATTGAGATCACAAACGCTCGGGAGCAGTCCCTGTGAGTCCATCCATCCATCCATCCCTCCATCCATCCATCCATCCATCCATCCCTACATCCATCCATCCATCCATCCATCCATCCATCCATCCATCCATCCATCCATCCATCCATCCATCCATCCTAATCTGAAGTCAAGTGGTGATGGCAGCGGTCTAAGTGGACTATCCCAGAGTTCAAAGAGAACTCTGCGTGAAAACACCGGGGAGACTGCAGCTTGGAGCCACTTGTCAGTGCAAATTAGCTAATTGTTCTGCACTTCAAGTTAAAACATATTTATTTCTGTAAAATGGTGAAAAAAAAACAGGTTTCATTATTTCTTTGCTCAAAACAAGCTCAGCTTTTTATGGACTGATGTCACAGTCACACTTCCTCCATTCATCCTGCTGCACAATAAACATTCAGACTGTATTATGACAGGAGATGTATGAGTCTTGAAAGAGGAAAAACTGAAGTTTAACAGCTCAGACTTTGCATTTTGTGCCTTCCTCAAAGTGTGCCTGATATCGAAGCACCTAACAAAAGGAAAAAGAAACAGCTGTCAGCAGCAGGAGAACACGCTGAAGGAGGGTAACAAGTGCAGTCCTGTATATATGAAACTCCTCTCCACTCCTCTGTTAGTCAGCTGGCTTTTCCTTTTACATTTGGCAACAACTAGAAACCTGTGAGCAGCAATAAGACCCCTGATACGCCCATATCCTCCACACAGATTTCCCAGCACTGTAACAAAACTGCTGTTTCTTGGTTCCTTCTTTGACTTTATTGTCACTCTGACTTTTGGTTCTCATGACAGGGAGTTTTCACTTTGCACCGCTTCTGTGATGAAGCACATTATAATAACAGCAGTGGTAAACAGAAAGAGCTCGACCAAAACATGACCGCGAGGGACGCTTGACTAAAAGCGACTGAAAACAATTAGATGTAAAATTGTTGAACAGGTTCTTATGTGGAAAGGCAGACTATTCCAGAGTCTAGGGGCAATGACAACAAAGACCCGGTTGCCTTTAGTCTTTAGGAGGGCACTGTGAGATGCTGTTGGCACGATGACCTTTGTTTCTGTAAATGGCTCCCCTCTCACTGCATCATGGGTATTATGTGTTTTCAGAGCCACCCACTGCCGTCTGAGGGTCTCCTCTAAACGCAGAAGTTATAGTCCACTTCCACCATGCAGCCTCAGTCTTCTGAACGCCTGAGGCTGAGGACAGCAGGCAGACACCGAGATCAGAATGCCACATCCTGCAGGCATATAAACCAACAGGACCAAACTGACCACAAACCAGCATAAATTGGTGGCTTTCAGTACTGGAGGTCTGCTTTCTGGTGACTGACAGCCCCACTGTCAGCGTGTCAGCTCTGCTATAGCATGGATACACACAGATGGTACTGGCTGCTTAAAGCTTACTGAAAGATTACGGAAAGTCACATAAATTTACATGAACTCAAACACAAAGGAATCAGAGCTGGGCTCAGAACACCTGATAAGAAAACTATCGGGCTTCACCAGCACCAGCCTTTGGTGCGGGTCAGGCAGTGTACAGTGCAGATTGTAGTCCTCAGTTTTTGTTATATTTATGACACTGAAACATTTACGCTGCAGAGCACAGACCTCAAATACTGAGCTGGACTACAAAGTAGATCTGCAGGCCTCAGAGTTACTGCAGAACAATTCCCCGTTACTACCAGCAGCCATGGAGTCATTTGATCAACTGTTAATAGCCTTCATCTTATTTAACCACAAAAACTAAATAAATGTTATTTGTATAAAAAGAAGGTGTGCTCTGAAAGGAGGCTCTGCGGGCTGAATCAATAGGTGGGATAAATCACCTTGTCAGGCATGAATGGAAGTGGGCTGGAGACACAGTACAATGGCGCGCTCAGCCCGACCAACACGCTGCCGTCTTCGCCGACTCGTCTCCATTGGCAGGAAAAGTGATTCAGCTGCTTCACAGATTTCATCTCTGGAGATTCTGACAGCATTGTTAGTGTGCTTCGCTTCACTGATGTAATGTGTGTGTGTCTGAGCTGAAAGGAACCCTATTTTTTGGGTTTTGTACCATGTTTTGTGTGTGTGTGTGTGTGTGTGCGTGCGTGTGTGTGGTTGTGCTCAGCTTTCATGCATCAGCAGGTGCTTTTTATATGAATGGAGGGTTTCTTATTGAGATTACATAAGCAGTTGCTGAATGAATTATTTAGTCTGTGAAAAAAGTGACGGTGTAGTGCCAAGTCCTGACTGTGCAGCACAGCCACCAAACAGCACATGTTGAGCCTGAATGAATAGAAATGCAGTCAGATATACTGAGACCGTGCTGTCAGCTGCTGCTAGAGCAGCAGTGAACAATCAATATGGCAAAATTATGCCTTGGAGATGATGAATGGATTCCCGGTGCAAGCACACCCTGCAAGCATGCAGTATTTTAGGAGAAAAATGAACAGAATTCAGGTTAAGAAATACTGAACATTGGTTTGTTCGTACTGGACAAATATCTTGACTTTATTACTGGACTGAAAATCATTTTTTGCCAGCCAAGTTTAGACTCTATGTAATCCTACAGGCAGCAGATAAAACCCACAGATATGAATCATTCTGGAAAGGTCACATGGGAGAATTCTTATAATCAAAACGACCCGTTTTGTTGTTTGTATGTTGACCTGTTGGCACACTGATCTGATTCCTGCAATGCTAACTGCAGTTATTTTGCTCTGCACACATAGCATGTTTAAAGTATGCTGACACTGTAAAAAAATATTTATCAAATTATGATGAGTGTTTGACATTTTAGTTTCTGTGTTTGAAAATGTTCTTAACTCCCTGAACGTTCATTTTTCACAATATAACAGGAATTCTTAGTATTTCTGATGAGAATGGATTCAGTCACAGTAGAAGTGGCTCGGCTGGAGCTAAGCTGCATCACAGTGGGAGCCGTTCCTGGAGAGAATGTGTTGTGTTGGCTAATTTCTCTCTGTGTTCTTTATCTGCACCAGTGTGCGGGAATTTGTAGCAGAAGGAGAGTGCGGCACGTCTGCTCGCCCTGATAGTGTTTGTTAAAGTTTTGCCAGCCGGGCAGCAGCCGGGCAGCAGCCGGGCAGCAGCCGGGCAGCAGCCGGGCAGCAGCCGGGCAGCAGCCGGGCCGCGCCGCTTTGTGTTTAATTTTTCCTGATGTGCAGGAATAAACATTGTTGACTGCAGTTTACCTCTCATCTGTCCTTAGGGGAACCCAGAGCTAACAAGCCATCATCTCACCCAGACAGGAAAATGATAAATAAAAAATGGTCATGTGGTATTTAAAGAAAAAGTGACCTCATACTCTTTAAAAATGAACAAATGGCTCTATGAGCTGAAGGAGGGCGTAAACAGAACAGACAAATGTCCTGTTACGACACAGGCGGGCAGAGGCGACCTCACAGTTCGCGTTCGGCCTGCTGAAGCTTGACGCTCCTGTTGAAAGCAGTCATGCAGAAAACAGGATCTGTCACAGGACACCTGAGGTGATGCGCAGTGGGAAAATAAATAGCGAGGCGGAAAGCTGATCCTAAGAGGGGAAAGAGAAGCTCATTGATATCAGAGCGCTCCGAGTCTGATTGACTGCGTCGTATTGACTTATGGTTCGAACGCCGCTTCCTGTTCCGGGAGGACTGATCGGTTACATAAAAGTTCCTCAAATGAGCAATTCCACCGCAGGACGTGTTTGACATGTGAAAGCCGAGGAGAGCTCCGGCACGCAATGCTAATTTCTGCAGGAGCAGAAGTTTCGGGATTAAAGATTCTGGTTTCATTTTTTCCTGCCAAAACTCCTGCAGGTAAAACAGCTTCATTGCTGCTGCTGGCCCGACCAGCAATGATTTTTTGATTAGTTGCACCTACAGCAGAGCAACGTTGTTGTCCATTTCTATAACTCATGCCTGAACTTTAAGAATACAAATGGCTGTGATTCTGAAATCATTCTTGTGTTAAAGCTCTGGAGTTAAAGCTGGAAATCTGCACTGCAATCATATCAATTTGTCCAGAGACTTATGAGCCTAACTGTGTGTCAGGACGTGTGCGTGAATGTGTGTTTGTATTTATTGTATGTTGGATGATTTTTTATCTAAACTGTGAAGCACTTTGCAACTGCATGTTTTAAAAAGTATTATTATAGGCACGGTCTCAGCATTAATCCTCACATTAAAGACACTTCACCACATGGTGCATTAGACGAGCTACTTTACAAACTCAAACTGCAAAGGCATTAAAAATACCCTCACACCCCTGATTTATGGAACATACACACTAATAACACAGATTTGTGTTATTTTGGCTGCAATCAAAATAGTTCAACCTTGTTAACCTTCTGAAAACATCATCTGTGGGCCTCACAGTCTCTGGAAGCTTCTTTGCACCAACTTTTTCAGGCTTCTGATCCAATCAAGTTACATGAGCTGTTTTTGACGGCTGTTGATTTTACATTTATAGTTCACCTTAAAAACTGTTTACCTCGTCTTGTTTGGTATAATTTTTTTCAGCACAGCCTCACGTGTGTGACATGAACGTGAGGACAATATAAGGACAAGCATGGCGTAAATTATTGATCATAACTTTACTAGCTTTACTTGACCTATCAACACAATTTAAAAACTGAATCAATCTATAGTCTGGTGCTCTGGATATAGTTAGGAGTTATTATTACAACCTGCAGTCCTTATAGAACATATGCATTACCAGCACACTGCAGGAGTTGAGGAGCACAGCATCTTCATTACAGCACACACACCGCATCCTGCGTGTGTCAGTGTTAAACCTGTGTCACATGGTTTCCCTGTTTGCTCCTGCAGAAGGTCGGTGCACAGTCGGCTGTGGCTGCTCATAACCAGCAGCCATCCACTGCATAAAACATGACACCTTAACATACAGTTCAGGCTTTCACTGTGGGGAAATGAAAGGTTTGGACTATAATAAACATTTATGAAGTGTAAATGAACAATATTTATAAACACTATTGCATCCACCCATGCACACACAGAGAGAACATGCAAACTCCAAACAGAAAGGCCCCAGCCAGATGGTAGATTTGAACCCAGGACCTTTTTGCTGGGAGGAAACCATCACACCACCCTCCGCGTTTTCCAGAGAGGCGCACGGAGAACCAAAAATAATCCAGCAGTCTGAGAGCGAAGTGCTCTATTGGGGTGATACGGTACTACGAGGTCTTTAAGATAAGATGGGGCCT
>JAVDPK010018404.1:0-10290 GCA_034780415.1 Cichlasoma orientale | reverse complement strand
CGGGCCTTCACGTTGCTCAGGCAGAGTGGAGGTCTTCCACCAAGACACCTGGGGAACTGTCTGCGATGATCAGTGGAGCATTGCCAATGCTGAGGTGGTGTGTCGAGAGTTAAACTGTGGGACGGCTATGGAGGCCAAAAAAGGTGCCTTCTTTGAACCGGGAAAGGGTGAGATCTGGTTGGATGATGTGCAGTGTACGGGGCAGGAGACTTCCATCCTTAAGTGTCAACAAAACCCATTTGGGCAAAATAACTGTGGCCATAATGAAGATGCAGGAGTGATCTGTTCAGGTAAGTCTAAATAATGTTTGTATTTTTGTTTTGAATTACAAATTTCATCAAATAGCACATTTTCTGAAAGGAGAGGTAAGGTTTTTTGGTTTTTTTTGCTTGTTTATTCCACATTTTAAGAGCTTGTCCAATGTTACTGAATGTTAATGTTTACATATTTTTTTTTCAAGTATTAAACTTGCAGGACATAAAATGTTAAACTGGTTAAGCAGGTGAATTTGGTCACTTTTAGTCAATCTGGGTGTTTCTGCCACTTTCCAATCTTTCTGCCAAGCTAAGCTAACACCGTACTAACCATTATCAGAATCAGAATCAATTTATTGTCATTACATGAAACATGCAACAAAAAGGAGTTCCCGAACACCCATCCAAGAGGACAGACAAATCAAAACAAACAGGGGAGATAAGTGAATGCGGCCGCAGATGTCCCTCCAGGACATGAGAGTTCTCCTTTCCTCGATCTCCTTGTGGAGGAAATCTGATCAATGGCATTGAGAGTCCAGCTGACCAAATCCATAGTTTAATTTCCAGTTTGAACTACGTGTAGAGAGAGGCGTGTGAAGCACAGCAAAGCAGCAGAAGCAGGATCAATGGGGAGGAGTGGGGAGAGAGAGAGAAAAAAAGCGTCCGTCTCGGCCGAGTGTAGGAAGAGAACCATTATCATTGCTGTTATCAGAAGTCAGGGAGAATTCTTTCATCTGAGCAACGTGTCAGTAAAATCCCCAACTGTCCCTTCCCATGAAATGTGGAACTATTGTTGAAATTGAGAAATAATGTACAACTAAGGAGAAAACCAGCTAACACAGCAATTATGCAAGCCTGTCATTATTGTATCTTGTGTTTATAAAAAAAAAAAAGTGGTTTTGTCATCTTGCGTAGAAGCAGCCTGTGTGGCATGTGAAGGAGGAAAGGACCTAAATGCATGACGCAGGAGTAGGCAGTTGTTAGTGAACCAAAAGGTGCGCCTTTGTTTTGGCAGCAAAACATGGAGCACAAAAATAAACCAAGGCAACAAAGAAACTAAAGGAAACCTATACTGGGGAAGCAACTAAGGAATACTGGCGATCCGGAGAGCACGTGGTCAACACAGCCACAAGCCAACAAGACTCTGACATCTGACAAGGGGAAAACTGAGACCATAAATTCACAGAGGGAACACGGGGAGAGTGGAAACATCTGGGGCAAATCAGCTAAACATAACGGCACTAACGAGACTCAAGGAAGTAAATCAAGACACTAACGAGACTCAGGGAAAGAAATCAAAATACAAGAGACGGGGGATGTAAAAATAAAACGGGAAGTGAGAAGACTGATACACAAATGCAAACTGACACAGCATAAAGAGGGCGCAGAGGACACCGGCCCTCGAGGCCTGGATTTGAGGACCCCTGGTCTAAAGCAATGGGATCCAAATAGGAATACATAAGGGGAACACATGAAACTATTTAACAAAACAAAACAGTAACAATAAAAGTAACATAACTACAAAAGACCATAATCTGAGAAACAAGGGGTTGTAGACCCAGGGCCATGACATGTTTAGGTTTCTCTGCGATTGCTGTTTTTTTGCAGCAGTACAACAGCAAGGTCAGTGCACTAATGTAAATTTGAAGTCCAAAGTTCATGAGTATTGATTTTCTCTCTCTTCACAAATACAAAGCAGAACATGATTCAAAAATAGTTTCGATTATTAAACGTGACTATTCAACAATCTTCCATAATGTGCAGAACAAAAATGTAACTTATAGAACTGAATTTGATATATTGCTATAGAAGCCATCAGAAATTATATGAACTATAACCTTTAAAGTCATCATGCAGTCATTCGTTCACCTGGTGCAACTTCTATTCTTTATGACCCAAAGCAGCATGTATTCTATAACTGAAGTGTTTAGCATTTAAACACAGAAGATTATATAAATATGTAAAGAGGTGATCTCGTTATTTGGAGACAGATTTTATTTTATTTTTTTATTTTTTGTCTGGCAGTTTTCAAAATCAGAATGATGATCCGAATGCAATGTTGTAACAAAACATATTTGGTTTTACAAGAAGAGCTCTCTAAGTTTTCTATAGGCTATTCTTGTTAATGTTTGTATTTTTATTTGTATTTTATTTATTCATGCCAGGTCTGACAGGCAGGAAGGAAGGGGTAAGAAGAAGAGGGATAGGGAGAGAAAGAAAAAGGGGGAAAAAGGGAGAGAACAGAAAAAATAATAGAGAGGTAGATGGAAATGCATACTGTACACATTCACATATACAGTCCGGTGCAATAGTCTGGGGCCGAAGGACGGCCCAAGACTATTGCACAGTACTGTATATACATGCATATACATATACACACATACATACAGTCTTGCTGTAGTTTGTAGTAATGTGTGTGTGTGTTCCTCTGTCATGGAACATACTCAATAATGACGGCAAGAAGCTGCAACCACGCCCCTCGGGATCCAGAGGCAAGCAGGGAAAGACACACACACACACACACACACAGGTCATATACTCATACACACATATATGCCAGTCACACACCAAGTTGAGTGGGTACCAACACAGAGTCAGCGGCATTCAGGGGAAGCAGCCAACCCAGCCCCGAACCACTAGCCAGTCCCTACCCCAGGCAGGGTGCATGAAACGGGGGTGTGGGAAGATCCGCCCACCCCCTCCTCCCACTCAACGTGGTTGGGGTTATCGTCTGCCAAAAAGCGATTTTCTGTGTTTGCCAGAAAATGATTGCCTGTATTTAAATGGCTGTAAATCACTTCTTGACCTATAATCTGTGAAACATGTCAAACATATCTCTCATGAATGATATCAAGTCATTTTCAATGAGAAACAGCATTTCTATCACAAGGTAGAAGCTGCAATCAGAAAATTTTTTGGTAAGAATGTGTATGACTGCGTGAAAGCTACAGTGCTATTAAAATTGGAGGGACAGATGTAACATGAGCACTGAGCAACACCCCCCAGCATTTTATGTTTTTTTGCATTTTTGGCCACGGCGGCTTTCATCAGCAGTGTAGAGGGACAGGAAACGGGGGACACAGCAAATTGGCGACAAGGTGGGACTCAAACTCGCACCGCCCACACCACAAAGTGGCCCGCTCCACCAGTGAGCCACTTAGGCGCCCCAGCATATTATGTTTTAGTTTCTTTTGGATTCTGTTATTATTGTTTCCTGTTCTGTTAGTTTTTGTTTACATACTGATTTCTGGTTCTCCAGTGCCTTGTGTGTCAAGTCTGTGTGGTTATCCTGTTCGTGTTATTTCTTGTTTTATTTTTGGTAGTTTCTTGTACCTTGTGCAGTGTTTTTAGTTCTGCTTCTCCCAGTCTTATTAGTTTGATTCTGTCCACCTGTTCTCTCCAGTTGTCTCCTGTTGTCCCTCGTCAGTCCCTGCATATATATTGTCTGCATTTCCCCTCTGTTCCTTATTGTGATGTCTTCATTGTGTTCCTGCTGTGTGCTTCTTTGTTCATGAGTGAGTTTCTGTTTTCCCAGTGTTTTACAGCAATAAAGCTCAGTTTTTTGGTGTTTAAGTCTGCATTTTGGGGTCCTACTCTGCCTGCCACAGCAGTCCTTGACGATAATGCTTTACTCTAATCTGACTACTTTTTTCGATAACGAGTAATACTTACTATTTGCAGTCCAGTAATCAGATTAAAGTTACTTATCCAAGTCACTGCGCGTTACCATTTTTGTAATTTTCCTCAGTAAATAGATATATTTTGGCTTTCTTCTTGCATCTCGGGGAGTGACTTTTATATATTCATTTTTTATCAAGGTAAAAACTGTCATTGACATTAAAATGTCTTTTTAAACAGAAATCTGGCTAAGAAGGCTGCAGAAATTGCAAAAAAATATAACATCACAGTTCTATAAAGATATTTGAAGTGACCAAAAAGCACTGGATTGATTATAATGTAGGTACAATAACACAGACTCCTAAAGATTCTTGAAAAACAAGTTATTTCTTCATTTTATATATAAGCCCTTCATAAATCATGTTGACTGCACTCTATTTACCAATATAAGCAAATACATTACACATTTAAGCACATAAAAACATCGGAATCACTTTATGGCAGACAATCACTTTTTGGCACAACACCGGCAGCTGTTGAAAGTAAAGTAGCTTGTAGTCTAAGTTACTTTTTAAAGGAGTAATCAGTAATCACTAATCGGACTACTTTTTAAAGGTAACTGCACCATCACTGCGAATGATGTAATTAAAAAGGAGGGGTGGGACATCATGCAGTACAGCAAGCAGAGCCAAAGAAGCCCCCCCCCCCAAAAAAAAAACACATCACACACCCTACGTGTGTGTGATGTGTTGTTTGATCGAGTGGGAGGAGGGGAAGGGTCAAGATACATATGACCGGGAGGCAGTAGACTACCCCCGGAGGGAGAGAGCCAGCTAACTACTGGCTCACTAAACACCCCAGTTTCATACACCCAACCGCAAGGGGAAGGCAGGTCCAGGGTTTAATCAGACTCAGAAAAGTTATTTTCGTCTTTTGCTATTCACATAACGAATCTATCTGTCTCAGGAGCATCTCTGCATAGCCTGCACGGGGTCTTATGTGGGCCTTATGTGGTAGACCCCAGCTCATGATCTTTTGTGGCAATCTCGATGATATACTCATGGATCTTTGTTGTTTCATCGATAGTGTTTCTGACACCCACTGTTCCTCGGCCTCCTTCCTTCCGCTTAGCGTAAAGTCTCAGGGTGCTGGATTTGGGGTGAAATCCCAACCTGACTTGGTTCCCATTTGCCTGTGGGATTCCAAGGTGCTTGTAACTTGATGTAGTTGGTATCTGTAGCCAGTCTTGTTGATGAGGGGCCTATGTAGAACAACAGTGGAGACAGAGCATTTCCTTGGTAAATCCTACACTTGATCGTGACTTGAAGTTGGCCTCTAGTATTCTCCTGATGAAGGGTCTTGGGGTCCTTGATCTTGTGCAGTTCTAGGCTCTTTTAAATTCCAGGATCCATGTGTTTCTTGTAGTCAGTGGCTTCAGTTATATCGCTCTCGCGAATACTCTGAGGTAGCCTGGGGACGTTTACTAGATGCATGCCCTGGCTGGGAATCGAACCCCTGGTAATGTTTTTTCCCTCACTTTATTCATGTATTTGATTATTGATATTGGTATAATATAGTTTGCCTATGCTGGAGCTGACAGATGGTAAAGAAGTGATGGGAGTAAGAGAAAAGACAGCACAAATAGTGACTTTCCAACTGATGCCTCTGTAACAAAGCAGAAAAAAAAGAACCACACCTGAAAGAGAGAAAAAGAAAAACAGAAACAAGCACATGATGTTATTTTATTTGTTTGTGTGTGTGTGTGTGTGTGTGTGTGTGTGTGTGAGTGAGTGAGTGTACTTAAGTGTCTGTATTTTTTGTTTGTAATGAAATGTACTTAATAATGAGGGTGAGAAGCCACAACAAAAGAAGCCTGAGACAGAAAGAAGAACCCAGAAGGCCTGGGCCATCCGCAGCACCCCAGGAGTACTGAAGAAGCGAGGCCACACATCCTGATAACTTCCACGTGCCCAGCCCAGACAGAGCTGTCACAGACAGTGGAGGCACTCTTTCAGATGGTGCTGCAGTGGCTTCGGCTGGCTGGGGTGGCCATGACAGCTTTGGTGGTGCAGGTGAGATAACACTGGCAGTGCAGTCACTGAAAGCTGAAGAGATGGAGGTGCTGCTGCAGGCACTGGAGACTGATGGAGGTGCTGCTGCAGGCGCTGATGCTGAAGGCACTGATGCTGAAGGCTGAAGAAGCAGGCTCTTTAGACAGCTGCAGACTCTGAAGGCTCTGGTGACTGACGAGGAGCTGCTGCAGACTCTGACAGTTGTGGTCAGATGGGAGGCATGCAGATCACATAGCTGTTTCCTCCAAGGACAGGGGCCACTCTGCAGGGCACGCAGCCATCTCCACTGACGACTGAGGCTGCTTATGAGAGTCCACTGCAACTCGTTGTGGCTTACGTTTTGGTCAGGCCTTAGCCGCCGCCACCTGAGGAAATGGTATGGATGCAGGAGTCAGCTGGTCCCTGGCTGCCCCCACCTGAGGAACAGATCCAGGTGCAGACCCGCAGAACAAAATTGGGGAAGCCTCAAAAGGAACGATAGTCTTTGAGGAGGTGAACACAGGTGCATAGAACACAGTCTCTTTAATGGTTGACACGAAAGCACAACACAAAATGTCCTTATTGTCAGCTGGCTCAAGAACACAAACAGTCTTGCTGGCGCAGGTTTAGCAGCATAAAAGGCAGTCTCAGCATTGGCTGGATCAGGTATACAATAAGTGGCCACTGGCAGAACTGTAGACTCCTTGATGGTTGTACAAAAGAGGTAGAATAGTTTCTTCTTTCTTTTAGGACACTGGCATGTTAAAAAAGAACAAAGTTTCATCACTAATGTAGGTGAGCTTGGGGGGCCCCTGGTGGTCAGGGGGCCCTATGCCGCCGCATATGTCGCCTATGCCTTGGACCGGCTCTGAATAAGAACAAGTGACAAAAACGGACATTTTGCCATAAGGTGTATTTAAGAGCCATTGCTTGGACTTCTTCAAACAAATATTCACTTTTGCCTAAATATGAATAATTGGGGAAACTTGTAAGTGTGAAAGTGTGACGAGATGGGGACAGAGTTTTAATATTTTGTGAACACGTGTAATTTAGAATAGAATAGATTGCCTTTTTACATCTATTGCTCAGGTTAAATTTTGGAATTAAACAAATTAGCCTAAAAATACTCTCCCAGGCTAAAATGTGAGTGTGTGTTAACATAGTCTGATGGTTATAATTAATCAATGACAGTTCCAAATTGATTATGTTTTTACTAGTTGTTATATGGTATAATTAGTTTAGATGTAATGCAGTTTGAATCTTTCCTCCCCTCCATCTTCTAGACATATCCAAGTCCAGGTATGAGGTGCCAGTGCAGCCAGTGTGAGAGAGTTTCCCTAAGACCCTCCAGGGAGAAGCCAGGAGAAGCTTCTGCAGTGACTTGTACAAATCTCATCCCTGGTTAGAATCTAGGTTTTATGTACATAACAAATGGCTGGAAGCGCAGCAGGAGATGTTTGATGGTGTACCAAGGGAACTCCAACAGCTACGTGATACACGTTGGGCCTGTAGGCACATAGGATGTCAAATTGTTATGGACAGGCTGCCTGCAATAGTACAGGTGCTTGAAGAGATTGCATCTGAGAACCATCCACAAATTGCTGTTCAAGCAAGAGGAATATTGGCTCAAGTTGATGTGAATTTTGCTGGATCTGTTGTTCTGTTCAGAAAGCTTCTGAGTGACTAAAATTTGGCATGATCCAGTCTAAAACAGTGAACTATGCAATGGCTGTTGATCTTATTGAAGCATTTAAAAGACACTGGTCCAGTACCATAGTCAAGCCTCTTTTAAGGAAATGTGGAGTGAAACACTTCATTTATGTCAAAGAAGTAAGATTGATACAATTCAGTGAAAACCAAAGAGGTCAAGACAGACAACAAAGGTGCTTCAGGATACTGTCATCCACTCCACCTTGGGGTAGCATGTAGATTCAGATAGCAAACACATTTTTTGTGTCTCTGTGTAACAGGAAACAGGAAGATTTTTTTTCCTTTTTTTTTTATTTTTTAAAATAAATTTTAAAAAATTGTAACATTATGTGGGGTGTCCAGGGTGTCCAGGCACATCCGTCAAGTCCAACTTTTTTGAGAGAGGAGGCCGTTATTGGCTGAAGCTTACGATTCGAATCTCAAACTTGAGTTACATCAGACGAGAGTACTGGACAGAAAAAAGGGGGAAAATGAGAGTCCTGCCACTCTACTTTAATTCACTCAGTTATTGAACCCATACCAGGATGTTTTTTATGAGTTGTAAAATAGCGGTTGTTTTACCTGTGAACAAAGTTTTTCATCTCTCAAGCTCATAGAGACTTATTTGCAGTCTACTATGACAGAAAAGAGACTGAGTTTGGCTGTACTCAGCATTGAATCAAAACACACAAAAGCATTAGGCCTAGATAAATTCGTGAAGCGTTTTGCTGAGCAACATGGAAATCGCTGCATTCAGCTGTTATAGTGTTGTCCTTATTGTTGTTGTTTTTTTAATGTCTCTTTTGTGTATATATAGTATAAATATGTTCAAGCTACTGACGGACAAATTGGGAGAATGTGTGTTCTGAGTAAACAATAAAAGTCCAGTGCCTAATTTAAGTGCCATGACCCACTTATTTCCACAGTGCATTTATGCTCACCTTAGTACAGCTCAGTCATAGATCTTCATGGGTAAGTTTTTCTTTGAATAGTTTCTTCTTGTACAAGCGCTGCCTGCAACGTTGCCACTCTGGCAGTCGAAAACTGCTTTCCCTCTCACACGTCTGCCACTCATCACCTGTGTCTTACCTTAATGCCTTTCCTTTGATAATGCCCCACCTACGGTAGTGTTACCATACTTCTATCTCCTATTAATTGAGATCACATTGTATGGTCACTTATTCCTAATATGAACTGTTTCATATGAAACCTCAAATGCAAGACATTGATTGCATGAGATTAGGTTTGTCTATATGAGTTTTTAAATGGAAGCCCGTACCCTTTTGTAGTGTGTACATACTATTTCTCATCAAACTGTGATAACTGAATAATTCAGAATATATACATCTGCCATCTGCCACCCCTCAAAAATGCCTGCCCCCCTTTCACCAACCCATAAATATTTTTCTAGATCCGCCCCTGGCCATGAAGAAGCACATGACAAAGAACAGAGGGAAGACCAAGAGAATATATACATACACAAGATAATGAGGGAACCAGCAACAGGTGGGAGGGCAGCTAATCACAGGGACAGAGACAAGAGGAAGCAAAACTGAACATAACGCACACAGAACAGGAGACTGGTAAAATAAAACAAGAAGTGTGCAAACAGGGAAACAGAAATGCAAACTTGACAACACAAGGAGGCAGGCACATGAGAGAACACAAAGGGAGGAACTAATCTAAGCACTAAAAGTGGAAACATGATTAATCATACTTAGATGGAAGCAAAAGACCGGAAACCAAAACCAGGGATCACAGAATAATGAAGTAACAACACCTCAAAAGTCTCAAAAACCCCCAAAACAAAACACTGGGTCCTAGATGCAGGACACGACAAGTGCACGATGAGTGCAGTGGTGTGGTGAGCAGTAAGTGGAAATTTTAAAGCCCGATTACTTCCTCTCCTCTCTGCACTCACAATTCCTTCATAAAGGAACTGCCACCTAGTGACCATTTCGAGATAATTCTGTCATTTACGAAGCCGGTATTTATTTATTTATTTTTATCTTGCCCACATTTGATCAAACAAAGCCCTAATTAAAACCAGTTGCAGTATATAGCTCTTGATACATTAAAAGTTTCATTTTAATTACAATTATTTTGTGCATTTAAAGTCAAGTGAGAACAGGTTAATTAATAGCACATGTATACCTTTTGCGTTAATTGATTTTTAAGCAAGTCGGTTTAAACAAACAAGATAAAACTGTCTGATGGAGCTGGCTGATTCCAGTTTTGATGCTGACCTTAACTAACAGCTCCTGGCCAAATAAGCCTTAAAATGAGAAAACTAGCTTATTGAGAGACTAACTTCCTGATCCCCCCCCCCCCCCCATTACTCAGATCTAAAAACCAAAAAAAGACTACTTTTGCGATCTTCAGTGTGGATTAACAAAAATGTGTTCATTCACAAGATCTTGTGATATATGAAATTAGTGGTATAAATTTATCGATATTGTTTTACTATTTTTTAAACGTTCTTTGCTTTTGTTTGTTTTCTCTTGGTAATATGCTTCAGATACCAGTTTCTTCCAGTTTGGTGTTCTGAAAATGTTCAAATCCTCATTAGAATTTGTAGAATTATTTTATTTGCAGGTTTTCACACTGTTTCTCATTTATATTTATCATTTATCAATATCCACATGATTTGCAGAATATGTGCGGTTTGTCAGTGGAAC
>JAVDPK010018403.1:0-10295 GCA_034780415.1 Cichlasoma orientale | reverse complement strand
AGAATGATTAAACACAGAGTGAAGTGTAAACAGAGTAAAAACAGTGAGTAAAAAGAAGCAGTGCATTATGGGAACCCACCCAGCAGCCTAGGCCTATAGGAGCATAACTAAAGGGATGGTTCAAGGTCACCTGATCCAGCCCCAGCTATAAGAACTAACTACCCATGATGAGTTGATGGAAACATCTGATTAACTTTATGTCCAGGTTTAACACTTGACAAAAATGGGTTTAAAATTACAGAGCTCAGATTAGAATTGACATAACTGAGAATTAATGAGCTTTTGTAAAATTCTTACTGATCTAATTCAGAGATCTGATGGTACTTGTTTAGATCAATTGTGTCACTGCCTTTATAGAGGCAGTACATGTGCCAGTTTCCAGAGTAGGAACATGAAAATGAAAGACCTTTGTGGGTCAGTTGAGGCATCAACTACTTCCTTCAACAAAAACTTCCTAAATTAAAAACTCTTTCTAAAAGGAATATTAATGTCCAACTGAGTCCAACCTCTTCAGAAGCAAAATTGGTTTATCAAACAGGGATATTACCCCCCCCCCCCCCCACACTCTGATATATACACCAAATGAGAGAAACAGCAATATTTCACAATCTATAAGTGAAAGATTTCTGTCTCAAAACTGTAGAAACATGTTGCTATTTAGAGAGTAAATGGGCTTTTTTCCCCTTTAAGAAAGTGCAGTATTGAACTTGTTGATGGTGTAGTAGCCTAATATATCAAATATGATAATACAGCTGTCACGGCCTACAGCCGTAGGCTGGACCCAAGCACACACACAAGAAGGCAGGAGCTGCTTACAGACAGTTTATTAGAAACACAAGGTGGCTGATATTTTATGTCAGAAGCTGTACCCAGAAGTGTATTCCCATAGAACACTAGTTCCCTTTTGAGCAGGACAGTAACAGAATACAGGTGGTGTGGGTGAGTCCCCCTAGGCAGAGGAACAGGAGTTACTGTTTGCTTTACAGTATAGGTAGGTGACGAGACAGTTCCTAGATGACAGAGGGTCTTACTTGCAAGCAGGAGGTGGGCAATCCTTGAGGAGGTGTGTGGTTGCGGTGGGAGATCTGATGGTTTCCAAAAGGGCAGGCAGGTGAAGGGAAGTAGTGAGGAATCTCCAGGAAGCGTGGCAAGCAGGCTGGGCCGAAAATGCAGATGAGTGAGAGCAAGGTTGAGCTTTGTAGCGTACTGTAGACACGAAACACAAATAAACACAAGCTAAACACACAAAATTCTCTTGGGTACAAAAGGGCTGGAGGTCATTACCACACAGTTGCAGACACTCTGGCAAAGACCAGAAGATTAGACTAGGCCTTAAATAATGGGTTGACTGCCACATAACAGGAAACAAGTGTGCTGGACTGCCCAGCTCTGACCTCTGGTACAGCCCCAAAGAGGAGGAGGAACTGCATAATGTCTGCCTCCTGGAAAAATAGGAGAGAGAGAGCAACAGCAAAGCAGCATCCCGACAACAGCATTATGTGGCTTTGTAACTGATTGTTATTGAAATAAGTTTCCCTTTTTCTTACAAAAATATTAAGGAAAATAAACATTACACTTTCATTTGATTTAATTAAATGAAAGTGGAACTTTAATTTTAAGGATAAAATACTAACTGGGAATAAATTCATAAACCGGTATGTGCTCAGCTGCTGTACAAGAGCCAGAGTGTCACCTGGTTATTTCATAAACCATGCATTTCAAAAACAGTGTAACTTCTAAATTTATAGAAGTTGAACAAAGCACCTAGCAAATGTAACTGCAAGAATCAACATGACAATATGAAATGAATGAGGCCAGCATGGAGGTGCAGAGGTTGGCACCGTCACCTCACAGCAAGCACGCTTGGGGTTCAAACCTGCTCTCCAGTCAGTAACGTTCTCCCTGTGATTTTGTGGTATCTCTCCAACTTTCTCCTACAAGTCTGATATAAACTCTGAGTGCAAATATAACAGATGCATTTTCTATCTTTTCCACTCTTTATTCTTCTCTTAGGATTTTGAAGCAGTTGATTTTGAGTGGCATTAGCCTGATGTGACAGGGCGACATTATGGCAACTTCAGCAAGCGGTGAGTTCAGTAAAAGAGTGCTGCTCATTATGATACTGATGTAAATTTGAATCCCAAAGTTAAATTGCAGCACAACAAAGAACTGATGAACACTAACTGTGTTATATAATATTGAAAATGTGAGTCCAATTAAAAGAGAAAAACGAATTTGCTATGATACCCACATAATGAAGAAGTTTTTGTTTTTGTTATTCTTAAGATGCAGCTTTATATTGTTTGTTCATTTTCTTACACTAGCTAGTATTTTTTTTAAGTTACAGATGTGCAGCCCAGGAAGCGCAGAGGCAGCTATAAATTCCCGCATCCTGACAGTAAGTTTAACTGAGTCTGCACTGCTCTGATGTTAAATAAGATCTTAACTTATATAAGCATCTCACTGTCGCTCCAGAAATTCAGGATGAATGTGCTGTCTTTGGATAGTGCAGTTTGGATGATGAATGCATCATCTTTGCGCATCCACTCATGCAAACTACAAATGGTCAAACAGTCTGTAATATCCAGTTTGTGTTCATTCTCCCAAGTTAAATATACACTCTCTTGACTTTTATTATTTTTTCTTTTGTTTAAGTGTCAGAGCTGAGGATTATTCTGCTGGGAGGCAGCTGGTCTGAGAGGAGTTCAGTGGGGAACTTCATACTGGGAGAGACCGCTTTCAATGAAATACATAACTCCTTTCAGAGAATCTCCAGAAGAGTGGAAAACAAAAATATAGCTGTTATAATCACTCCAGATCTCCAGTTTCCTACTATGGACAAACTGACACACTTTACACAAGAGTGTGCAACATTCTCTGATCCTGGACCTCATGTGTTCCTGCTGGTTCTACAGCCCGAAGACTTCACTGAGGAACAAAAGCAGACTCTCTGCAAAGTCCTTGAAAACTACAGTGATCGATCATTTGATCATTCACTGATTCTGATATCAGCACCCAGAGAGGAGAGCTCAGGTTTGACCAAAACCTCATCAAAAAGCTCATCATTAAACGACATAATCAAAGAATGTAGATACAGACACCTGAAGAGGAGCAACATTGAACTTCCAGAGCTGTTAACACGTTTGGGTCAAATTGTAAAGGAAAACAATGGAGAGCATGTGAGCTATGAACCATCTGAGGTCCCATCACAGACTTTACCAGATCATCAAAGTTCAACACTAAAGAAAGCATTGACTTCTCTTACAGATGCTGTTAAACTCAAGGGTAAGTGGACAAAGAATTCTGAAAAGGCAATTAAATTTTAAAAAAATATATCATTTATGTGAATCCTTTTTTGAGGTTGTACAATGTTCTGCATGTCAACATCATGTTTTCACAAGGCTGCTTTCTTTTGAATACTTACTCCCTGAGAAAAGCTCTCTGTCTGACAGGAAGTAAATCATGTTAGTATTTATTTGGAAAAAGATATTTGGTAACTTCTCCAGGATGAACAAAAACGGTCATGTGTGGCTGTGTGGCAGAGAGGGGTGGGCCCAAATGCAGGACACAAAACAGAATTAAGCTTAAACTGCTTTATTTGCAGATTACCTGAATAATACAAAAACACAAAAACCCGAAATCTCAACCAAGGCAAAAACACACACGAAGCCTGGGAGAAAGGAGAAAACAAATCACTACATTAGAAAACACACAGCTAAGGAGGGGAAACACTGATGACGCCGCAACAAAGAACAGAGAAAACAGCGGGCTTAAATACACACAAGAAAATCAGGGAGAGCGGAAACAACAGGTGAAACAAATGAAACTAATAACACAGGGGAAGCAAAACTTAACACAAAGCACAGGGAACACGACACTGTCAAAATAAGGAAGTGGCTGACCACGATGCACATGCAGACTTAACAGAACACGAGGACTTAGATACACAGAGGGAACACCAAACACGAGGGAACCACCCGAAGGGAGACTAAACACGAAAAGGGTCAGGACACAGGGAAGACAAGATCACAGGAGAAAACAAACACAGGAACACCAGGGCCAAGCAAAACAGAATGAAAAGCAATAACTAAACTCAAAGCTAGCATACAGAACTACAACACAACAGAACTTCACAAAAGAACTCAAAACACTGGGCCACCAGCCCAGAACCATAACAGTCCACAATTTTTTTTCTTATTTGCATGCAGTGCATTGGGACTAGAAATTGCCTGAATAAACAGCTGACTCAGGATATCTCTTCATAAAAAGCAAATATTCTGAATTCAGCTGTTCACATTTTTGTCATGTTGAATCATTTTCCTTTTGTATTGCAGGGTCTGAAATCAGGATTGTGCTTTTGGGCAAAAGTGAAGACAAGAAGATAAAACTCGGAAACTTGATCACTGGGCAACAAAGTTTTAAATGGCATGATCATTCACCTCCATTCTCCTCTGGAGAATGGAGAGGAAAAAAATTAACTGTAGCAAAAACTCGAGACTTGTTCACTCTGTCTGTGGAGAATGTAAGAAAGGAACTGAACAGCTGTGTGAGTCTCTGTGCTCCTGGTCCAAATGTTCTGCTGTTGTTAGTGAAGCCTTCTGATTTTACTGAGGAGGACAGAAAAAATCTGAAGTTTATCCTGAGTTTGTTTGGTGACGATTCCTTTAAATACTCAATGGTCATCAGCACACACAAGGAGGAGAGAGAGAATGACTCAGTGGAAAAACTCATCCTAGACTGCAAGAAAAGGCAGCACGCCGTCAGTTTTGATAAAACATATCCTCAAAAACATTACGAACAACAACAGCTGATGGCAAAAGTGGAAAAGCTAGTGAGTGAAAACAGGGAAGGATATCTAATGTTAAATGAAGAGGAAGTTGTCACAGTGAACAAACCTCTCCTGAACCTGGTTCTGTGTGGGAGGAGAGGAGCAGAGAAGACTTCAGCAGTCAAAGCTATTTTGGGACCAAGAAGGTTTGGTTCATCTGCCAACTCATCAGAGTGTGTTAAACATGAGGGAGAGGTGTGTGGACGCCGGGTTTCCCTGGTGGAGCTGCCTGCCTTGTGTGGAAAACCTCAGAGTGCAGTGATGAAGGAATCACTCAGGTGCATCTCCCTCTGTGATCCTGAGGGTGTCCACGCCTTCATCCTGGTCCTACCTGTGGATCCCCCCACTGATGAAGACAAGGCAGAGTTAGAGACCATCCAGAACACCTTCAGTTCTCAAATCAGTGCCTTCACCATGATTCTGCTCACTGTGGAGTCAGATCCTACAGCTCCAGCTGTTGTTGACTTTGTTGATAAATCCACAGAGATGCAGGTGTTCCATAAAAGCTGTGGAGGAGGATTGGTTGTTCTCAACATCAAAGACAAACAGCAGATTCCAGAGCTGTTGGAGACTGTGGACAAAATGACACAATCCAGTGATAAACCACACTGCTATACAACTGAGACATTCCTGCGTGCACAAATGGAAAGAGTTGTACAGCAAGAGGAACAAATCAGCAAACAACAGAATGAACTCGAGAAGCTAAAAAAGAATAAAAACACCTGTAAGTACTTTCACGACTTGACAGTTTACTATAAGTAATCTTTGGGGTAACTCCAGGTTTTTTGGTGTTCTGTTTCGTACGCAGGAGTAAATGAATGGTTAATAACAGTTACTGTCCATTAGCCACTAACTGAGGCAATTAAAAGTTAATTTAAAAAGTGTTTCTTAACTCTGTTACAGCTGCAACTGATGAAGAGCAGCAGAGCCCAGAGCCTCTCAGGATTGTGCTCTTAGGGAAGACCGGCAGTGGAAAAAGCTCCGCAGGAAACACCATTCTAGGAAGAAAAGAGTTTAAAGCCGAATCATGCACGTCATCAGTCACCAAATATTGTCAGAAACTAGAGGGTGAAGTGGACGGTCGTCCTGTTGTTGTGGTCGACACTCCTGGTCTGTTTGACACAAGTTTGTCCAATAAAGAAGTTAATGAAGAGGTGGCGAGATGTATCAGTCTTCTTGCTCCAGGACCACACGTCTTCCTGTTGGTGTTACAGGTTGGCAGATTCACAGCAGAGGAGAAGAAAACATTAGAACTCATAAAGGAAGGATTTGGGAAGAACTCTGAAAAGTTTACCATCGTTCTTATAAATGGAGGAGATACACTAAAACGTGAAAACCAATCCATTGAAGAATACATTAAAAAGGCGGATGGTTCATTCCAGAAGTTAATTATTGACTGTGGAGGAAGATACCATGTGTTTGATAATGTAGAAAAGAACCATCAACAACTCACTGAGCTGATAACAAAAATTGAGACCATGGTGAAGGAAAATGGAGGAAGCTGTTACACCAATGAGATGCTGCAAGAAGCTGAAGCATCAATAAAGAAGGAAATGGAAAGAATCCTGAAGGAGAAGGAAGAAGAGATGAAAAGAGAGAGAGAGGAGCTGAAAACAAAATATCATAAAGAAACAGAAGCCATGAAAAGAAAAATGGAAGAAGAGAGAGAAAAACTACAGCAAGAAAGAGACAAAAAACTCAAGGAGATGGAAGGAGAGCTAATTACAGAGCGTGCAGAGAGAAAGAAAGAACAGGAACTGAGAGAAGAAGAGAACAGGAAACGGGAAATGGAAGAAGAAATATCTAGGCAGAATTTTATAAAAGAAATTGATATTTTGGACAAAAAAATTCAGTCAGAAAAAGAGGAAAAAAAATCTATGAACAGAAAGCTGGAAGAGAGCAGAGAGATGCTGAGAAGAACACAAGAAGCCTGGGAGAAAGAACGAAGAGAAGAACAGGAGAAACAAAAACAAGAAGATGAACAGAGACGACAGGAGGAGGAAAGAAGACTGAAAGAAGAGAAAGAAAAAATACAGCAGGAAGCAGACCTGAAACTCAAGGAGATGGAAGAAAACATAAAGAAGGAGCGTGATGAGAGAAAGAAGGAACAGGAAATAAGAGAAAATGAAGACAAGAAACAGAAAGAGGAAGAAGAAAATTTTAGGCAGAATTTCCAAAAAGAACTTGAAAAGTTGGACAAACAAATTCAGTCAGAAAAAGAGGAAAAGAAAAGTGTGGACAGAAAGCTGGAAGAGAGCAAAAAAGAGATGCGCAAAAAGCAAGAAGATTGGGAGAAAGAACGAGGGGAATGGTGGGAGAAACGAAAACAAGAAGATGAACAGAGACGACAGGAGGAGGAAAAAAGACTGAAAGAAGAGAAAAAAAAACTACAGCAAGAAAGAGACCAGAAACTCAAGGAGATGGAAAATTATCTAAATAAGGAGAGGCAACAGAGAGAAAAAGAGCAGGAAATGAGAGAAGAAGAGAACAGGAAACGGGAAAAGGAGGAAGAAAAATCTAGGCAGAATTTCCAAAAACAACTTAAAGATTTGGACATCCAAATTCAAACAGAAAAAGAGGAAAAGGAACGTATTGGTGAAAAGCTGGAAGAGAGCAAAAAGGAGATGAACAAACAAAAAGAAGCCTGGGAGAAAGAACGAAAAGTAGAGCGGGAAAAACGAATAGAAGAAGATAAACAGAGACAACAGGAGGAGAAAGAAAGACTGGAAAAACTTGAAAAAAAGTTCAAGCAAGAAAAAGAAAATGATGAAAAACAAAGAAGGGAAGAAGATCGGATCAGGAAACAAACTGAGGAGAAAAAACGAGAAGAACTGGAGAAAAACTTTAAGACAGAAATGGAAAATCTGGAGAAAACATATAAAGATGAAGCCAGAAAGCAAGCTGAGGAGTTCAATGAATTTAAAGAAAAATGTGCAAAGGACTTATCAGCTCTGGAACAAAAGCATGAGCAACAACTGAAGGACAAAAATGAGCAGTATGACGTGTTAAATGCCCTGAAAGCTCACAACGAAGAACAACTCAAGAAAAAGCACGAAGAAGAAATCACTGATCTTGTGATAAAAATGTCCAAAAGAAGTGGCACTCTGAGGAAAGTCGTTAATTTACTGGGAAAACAGGAAAAGGAAATGAAGAAAGAAAAAAATGAAGAGGACAAGAAGACACTGCAGAAAAAACATGAAAAACAATTCAGAGATCTGATACAGGAACTTCTGACTGAAGTTGATCCAGAAAACAGAGAACAGTGGCTGAATAGGTTCAAGAATTTTTTTTTAATATTAATTAACCAGTAATCACAGCTGTTTACAGTTTATGTCATGAATTACAGCTGAGGTGCATCAACATGTAAAAATTATTAGACTATTAAAATCAAAGTAGAGATTCATTTTTAATGCAGTCTTGATGTGCCTCTATGCATGCTGTCATAATTATTATTTTATTATCCCATAATGATATCAGTGTCTGAATTCACTGACACTTTAGCCTCACTTCCAGAGGTACAGCTTTCTTTATCATCTCTTTTTTTAGAATCAGAAATACTTTAAAGGGAAATTTCAGTCGTTACAGCTGCAAACATTAATAATATAAAAAGAATAAACACTCTAAACACTCCATTTAAAACCAGAAAGAGAAATGTGCATTTTGAGACAATTTTAAGAATTTGTGTCCTCCAAATAACTATATAAAATGTAATGTCTTTGGGGTTTCCTTATACTATTGGAATCATCCATATCCTTACATCGCAATTTAGGGAGAATAAATGACATCCTGGAGTTGGATTTAATCATTAATCAGTCAACTGTTAATGGGTCAGTATTTGTTTAAAACTTTTCTAATTGAAATTATTGTAGCACCATTTTTTTTCATTACACATAAAGTTGGCATAAGGGGCTTTGAGACTGCACCTATGAAGAAAATCTAATGTTCTAATTTCTCATGTGCTGGTTTGTTTGGAATATTTACTTTGTTTTTTTACTTATAGAGACAATAAATATGACAAAGAACAGGATGACTCCTATAATGATAATGTAGAGTTACATGTTTAGATGTCATTCATCATGCAGTTATCAGACAGTATAAACTATGTATTTTGTTTATTGATTTATTATAAATGAGAATTGGAATTTTGTAACACTTTGTTTAAACTTGAATTACCTGATCTTTAATTTCTTTAATATACAATTAATAAAAGTGTGTCCTTGTGTGAACTGATTTTAAATGCTGATTTCAGACAGACTCTTCTTTACATACATTAACTGACTGGTCCATTGAATGGGCCTTACTGGTAATCAGCCCCATAGATATAAGAACGGGCCCTGTGCTCCTATTATACAGTCAGAAGGTTTTTTATTATTATTTGTTCACATGGAGGCAGCAGGAAAGATGATTTAAATGGAAGCATTTGAATAGTGATTATAGTAAGCACAAGAGAAGAGGGCAAATACTTTTTACCACACTGTAAATAAGTAAGTGCTCTATATGGATAGTGGACAGTGCAGTGTCCTCATATGTGTTAAGTGTTGCAGTGCAGGGTTAAATAAACTGTTAAAATGAAGCACAGATCACTCTCTGCCAGACAGATATGACACATTATAAAGAATTATTGCATAAAGTATGAAAGATTTCCTGTCCTTGTGGCAGCAGAGCAGAATCAGTCTGTTAGAGGAGTTCCTCCACTGCTGCCCTGTAAGTGGTTCATTGATGATGGATAACAGTTTATTCAGTTTGTTCCTCAATGCCACAGCTTCAAACGTGGCCAGCCAGTAAGAAATGAGCCAATCACAGAGTCAGCCTAACTGATCAGTTTATTCAGTCTGCTGGTGTCACTGGCTCCAATCATCTCCCCCAGCAAACCTCACTGGTAAATGGACTGGTACTTAAATACTGCTTTTCTACTCCAGCTGAGCACTCAAAGAACACATTCGCACACTTCTTTCTATACCTAAGTGCTTTGTCTAACGCATTTGCCCAAGGACACTTCGACATGCAGACTGGAGTAGCCAGGGAATCGATCCATTGACTTTCCAGTCAGTGGATGACCTACTCTACCTCCTTCCTGGGGAAATAGGACTAATGATGGATAAAAAATATGAATGTACTATAAAGGTGTGCACACATAAGTTTTTGCTGTCTACATTTTTATCATCAGGTTAGATGAATGTCAGCAAGAAGCCGTCAAATTTGCCTCATTCAAAATTTCTGTTTCACTGCTCTTGTCCAATAATTTATCTGCTCACATTCTCTGAGCTGAAGGTATTTAAAAATGATAATACACACTGAGTGTATTGTTTTAAGTTTTGCGTGTTCTTTAATTGGCACAAGAATGAAAAAAAAGACAAGGGAAATGAGTACTTTTTTCTTATTTAATAAAAGCCATTTGCAAGACAGATTACAGGTTAACCCGGGTGAGACTGCATAGCATTGCCAGCATCTTGCTGCTGGGTGCATG
>JAVDPK010018402.1:0-10295 GCA_034780415.1 Cichlasoma orientale | reverse complement strand
GATCAGCTGAAGGCTTTTCAGGGAGCTTTTAGGACAGCCTGATAATAATGAATTACAATAGTCCAGCCTGGAAGTAATAAATGTGTGAATTAGTTTTTAATTATCAGTCTGAGACAGGATGTTTCTAATTTTAGCAATATTGCGCAAATGCAAAAAAGCGGTAAATATATTTGTTTAATATAAAACATTTAAATAAAGCTTCCAGAGCACACGACCAAAATGAAATAGCTGGCACAGGACTTTAGAGCCAGTGTGTAACAGACGAGCTGCTTTTAGGTTTGATGGCGGTGCTGTTTTTACTTTTGGCTCATTTGTGGTACAAATTGTTTTGTCATCAGAAAAACTCTTTACCTTTGAAAAACACACAATCTTTACTTCATCCAGTTCTCTGCTGCTGTCTGTGCCCCGCCCTGCAGAGAAGGAACCAGGAAACAACAGCAAAGCAGTCTCATTTGTAAAGTGACTGAATGCAGTAACACCAAGGTGTTACCACACTGTTATATCACCTGCCTAACAGTGGTGTCATTTTGCAAATGTGCAGTTAGTAATGTGACAAACAAAAATGATTGTGTAATATATGTTCCTTCAGTACACTTCATCATGCTCCTAATGGCCAGTAATATATGATATGTTATTAATTATTAATATATAAGCTTCAGTGGGCATTTCACATAGTCCATCCATCCATTCTCTTCCGCTTGTCCTGTTCAGGGTCGCGGGGGGCTGGAGCCTATCCCAGCTGTCATATTACTTGAATTCATATCATGTGTTAGAACCACATTCTGCCCATCACTAATAAAGACCATTTAATATCACTGTGTTGGACATTTGCATTTTTCACATCTCTGTGAGGTAGTCCTTAGAGAGGTTTAAATGCAAAGTGGCTTTATGTGCAGAACAACACATTTGATAAATAGAAAAAAGTGTGTTTGTTTGTGTTATGTGGTTACAGGATCTATAAAAACAACCACAACAGAGGGGGCCAAAGACCAAAGGTCATGTTTGAAATTATGTTGTCAGCATTAAAAGTGTTACTGTTGGCAGGATAAATAGTTTGGCACAACCTGCCACAAATATTTGATAGTTAATACAGCATAAGTGTTGCCATACTTTCAGAAATCAGATGTAAAATCATGTGTTTTCTCTTGAGCACGAAGCTTGTCAGCAGCAGTTATTGATGCTGACAATAATCATCTTGTTGTGTTTCTCCAGGTGAGCGACAGCTGGAGAGCATTTCTCCTCCTCTCGCTCTGCCTCCATTTGGTCAGCTGGGCACTTGTCTTTTACTGGTCCCGCGGTCGCTGGCGCAATCATCCAATCAGTCACGTGCTGCAGGCCCACGTACAGCCCCCTTACTCCAGCTGGGGCTCTGTGGCAGTCAGCATCAACACTGAGTTCAGACACATCGATAAGTTTGCTACAGGGGTACCTGGAGCCAGAGTCATCGTTACTGACAGCTGGGTGTTAAAGGTGAGCAAAACACTGGGGGTGTGTGTGTGTGTGTGTCCGTCTTTACAATTGTTGAAGAGTTTTGGGTATATCTTTCATGTAAAGTGTCACAATGTCGGAATGCCCGGAGTCTTTCCTTCACGCTGAGCTTTGGCAGGTATTTTCCCAGTTTGCTCACTTTCCTCTGAGGCCTGCTGGATGATCTGATGATCCCTCTCTGAGATTCAGTTCAGTATAATATTGGGATTGTATTGAAACAGAGGAGAGCTGAACTGAACTTAATGGAACATGGGAGGGAGGGAAGAGGAGAATCCTGACCCAACATGCATGCAGACTTTTAAAGTTAATACGTGAAAACAATTCAGCTCTGTAACTTACAGCATCATGGAGCGCAGGATCTTTGAATGATGCAGTGAATGAGAGGCAGGTCAGGGCCGTAGGGAGTATGGCTGTTGCTTTCCATCACAGCAGCTGCACCATTAAAGCCAACAAGCTGTGAACGTAGCATTCTTCAGGCATTCAAACTGCCAAGTGTAAGACAGCAGCCCTGGTGCATGACTCCAGTTCACACACTGCAGAAAAACCAGAGCACATTTATGGGATCTGAAGATAAATATTGTTTTGTGTTCTTTTATACATTGTGCATGTCAGCTGTTACACGTGTCAAATTCATATGGAGAAACCGGCAACTCTGGATCAATCCTGTGCTCCACTCGAGTCCCAGTTCTCAGGATGGCACAGTCCCCAGTAACATCTATCTAGTTTACCCCGTATCATAAATATTTCCACGTTTCTCTTTGCTTTTGGAGAGAAACGCGTGTAATGCACTTACTCTGTTAATACATTACCTGCACCCTGTGCTGCTTTTGGTAGATTGTTGTCATTAATGAAATTAACTAGCTGGGTTTGTTTACACATTTATAAATCATACATTTGCCCCATTAGGATCTGGTCCAGTCTGGGCCCAAGAGTGTATTGATGTGTGTATTCTGTGCGGTCCGTCAGTGGTGAGCCTGCCCCCGGCTCCACACAGCACGACAGGTCTGATTCAGACAGCAGCAGATTTCTCACAGATTGACCCTGAAAACTGACCGCAGACTGATTCCTGTTTTATTGCCGTCTCGATGCACCACTGTTGCTTTGCAGTGTTGCTTTGCAGTGTTGCTTTGCAGTGTTGCTTTGCAGACAGCAGCTGACCGGGAGTGTCTCAGACCTGGTCCCCGTCTTCAAAGCGACCGCTCCAGAGGCAGGGACACCGCAACTTGTTTGCACTTGGTTGCAGTAATTTTTGTCACGCTGCAGTCTCCACTCTAGAAAGATCCGGTCCAGACAGTAATTGTGTACATCCCAAACAAACGCACCTAGCTGTGAACTACAAGGGAAAAGAAAGCATATGGAAAAAGAAGTGCATGATGCAAAGTTATCATTGCACCAACTGATGACCAACAGAGACTTCTGAGCAACTGTACAGTTCTGTTCTGAGCTTAATTATTGTTGTGGTGCATGTGCAATAAGAGTGTAAGAGTGTTTTCTGCTTTTATAAATGATCCAAAGAATTAACATTTATCCCTCTTTGCTTGTTTCTAGGTGACCACCTATCACATTTACATGGCCCTACAGAGCGACTGCCACGTGACAGTGACAGAATCCACACAGCACCACCTGAGTCCAGATACAGCCTCCCCTACAGAGATCCTGACCCTGAGAGTTGACAGCATTAACCCTGCTGTCAGACCATTCAACATCAAGTATGTGCATGTGAGGTCTGTCTTGACAAAATAGCATCAAAACAAACAAACCAAAAAACAAATCCCCTCTCCCACTCATTCCAGGCTGAACTCCACAGAGTACGCAGAGCTCAGGGAGAAGCTCCGAGCCCCCATCAGAAACTCTCCTAATGTAGTGATCCATCAAACACTCAGTGAACTCTTCCTGGAAACATTCAAAGCTCAGGTGGACCTCAATCAGCCATACTCCCTCCCCAGTGGACAGGTAGACTTTACTGCAAGCATTGGCTGTGCTGAAAAGCTCAGCGTCAAATTTTGTCCGCTGGTTTGATTAAGATGAGTCAGAAGTATGTGCTGTCTGCGTACACAGGAGTTAGAGCCCTGCATCGGCTGTATGCAGGTTCCAGCAAACACCAAACTGGTCACACTTTGCCACGAAGCAGGTAAGACTGTGTGCGGGTGGGTTTGCACGTGCTTATTCGTGTGACAGTACCTGTGTGACTGCTGTCTGTTACAGAGGCTGATGATGATGACTCAGATTGCCAGCAGTGTTTCTGCAGACCCATGTGGTGTCTGATGTGTCTGGGTCGATGGTTTGCCAGCCGCCTAGATGAGCAAAGACCGGAAACGTGGCTGTCCAGCAGGGTTCCTTGCCCCACCTGTAGAGCCAAATTCTGTATTCTGGATGTTTGTGCAGTGCGGTGACAGGACACACACATCCTCCTCCACACTGACATTTACTTTTAGAAGGCTGAGGAGGGATTTGGTGCAGCGTTCAGCACCAAACGTCTGCAACAAGAGTGGAACCTGGACTGAAGTTGGTTATGTACCGTCTGTTTCTGCTCACATGGAAAAGACATGATTCATTTGATGTTTATATGTATTGTTTTGACTTAACATCAAATTGTTCCATACTACAATCTGCATTGTTCGCATGCAGCATTGTTATAAATATATAAGTAAGTAATTATGAGGCAAACACTGAAGGGGTAACTTTGATAAGTGAATCATTGCATGAACATGAATGTGTCTTTTAAGCAGAACAAAATGTGACATTTAATATTAAAGGAAGGGGAAAATTCATAGAGGTTTTTCTTTATCTAGTTCTTTTCTTTTTGGGTGTGACTTCTATGTGGAGTAAACATGTGAATTAAGAGTTTGATAAACTTTAAATTTTCACATCTAGTGTTTAAAGTTTTATTCACACAAATGAAGTGATTTTGACAAACCTATAATAACAGGACATTTCAAAGAATGGGACTGGGATTAAAGGACCGATCACGTTTTGTAGTCGGCATCTGGATGTGGGTCAGCAGTGCGGACTACCTGCTGGAAGTGGTCCAAGAAGGGAACAGGGTTCTGCAACAGATCTGTTCTGCAGCACCTCTAAATCTCCACTTTAGTGTTTTACTGTTTAATGTTCTGCATCCAAGAATAGAAAGAAATGCCTACAGTTACAGTTTGTTCAGTTATTCTTGAGCTTTTACAAGTTATGTTTTATTGAATGAGTTTAATAACCACAGAGATATGGATACAAATCTGCTGCTACAGCTTAGTACAAGATTCAACATGCTTGGAAACAGGTTACAGACAGAATCAGGGCCAGTTTGGGATTCCATCTGTAAGGAAAGTGGAAAGAACTATCCAAGACTGAGCTCAAACTACACAGTGATGCATGTAAAGAATCAAACTTCAGCTGACTGTATGTTATCATGGTCAGTGTTATACTGCTGTCATTACCAAAATGAGTTTGTGCACACGTGGACCTCCAGTGCCCTCGCAGCTTCAGAGTGTTCATGCAGATTCTAAAGCCTGTTATCAGTAATATAAATGGGATTAAATATCACAGTGTAGGTTTTTTATTTCTGTGAAACAGACAGCCCACAAAAATAAATACAAACAAGTTATAGGCACAGCAAATATTTTGTGGATATTTTTCATAAAAAGGCAAAATTACTTTAGTTAAAGGTGTTTTGAAGTCTGCTGGGGGAATGGCTCAGGTCTGGCTTTGGTTGCTGCTTTGGGGTCGGATTCTGCAGCAGTCTGGGGTTCCTCTCTTTTGGGATATCAGAAACTCCTTTTGACTGGCTCTATAATAAAAAAAAATTTAAAAAACGGTTCAAATTAATTTTTTAAAATTACTTTCTTGAGGCAACTGTTTGGGCAATTACTTTATCCCCATAAAGTAATTCCCCAAACAGTTGCCTCAAGAAAATAATCTTTTTTTTGGTTTGAACCTTTACTGTTCCAAACGCCTTATTTGCTTGCCCTGCACCTGCACCATTACTGTAAGTTAAATCAAATGCAAACAGACAAATGAAGTAACTCTTCACAAATGAAGAAGACTGGAGGAGACTGACAGATGTTTAAGTGCAGCCTCTGTGGATCCTGTACCGGTCTGTTGTGCTAAAGTGAGAGCAGAGCGTGAAGGTGGAGCTGGCAGTTTACTGGGTGACTGATGTTCTATCACTGATTAACTAGAAACGGGAAAACGCCCGTTTTAAATTCTCTTCTGCTTATCCTGGGGGGGGGGGGGGGGCTGTCATAGGGCGAGAGGCAAGGGGACACCCTTGCCTCTCGCCTCTCGCCTGTCTCAGGGCTAACACAGAGAGACTGCATATGGCTGTGTGGCTGACTTTGTTGCCAGAAAACTTATAAGGAACATGCATCACCCTGCACATTAAATTTTTAGCTTTATAGTTAAGTGTCACTGTATTAAAACCCAAGGCTTTCATAAGAGAAATTGTTCAAAAGCTGCATGAATGAATCGCTTACTGGCAGGGACTATAGCGCCATAAATAAAGTGCAGCTGTTGACGCTGCTGTGGGAGCGACAGCTGGTTGTGGGTTATTTGTGCGCGTTACCGGTAATGGCGCATGTAGCCGCAGTATTCTCCTGGACAATAGGTGTCGCCACTCAGGTAATATCGCCACATCAGCGCTGACATAGGAGGAGAAGAAGTCAAAACCGGAAGCAAAGAAATTCCCGGGGGGACGAGGGTTCAAAGTCTTCCACAGTCTCAGCTTTTCAAACTGTTGCAACATCTACCTCTGTATAACCTTTGAATCTGTGAATTTCTGCACCGACATATTATTAAAATGGCAGTAAAAGCCGGCACGATCGAACACTTGTGAAGTTCGACCCAGTTCGAAATGCATTCTAGGATACTTGGCTGCACCACACCAGTCAGCACCCGATATCCATCCCTGATCCGACCGCCCTCAATTGAATGAGTGGCGCAAGAACACATCCGGGTTTTTTGAACGTACTTGACTTGATGCGTACTTTGAACTGGATCACTACTTGGGCTGAGACTGATGACGTTTCACAAGAACACAAGTACACAGAAGTACACATACTACAAGTATTAAGAAACGACCCGGAAGTTCTTATACTTTCTATTTTATTTTTTTTTTTAGTTTGTGACGATTCGTCTCAACACATTTGCTCTCTGAGGACTCTAGCTGTTAGCTAGCCCTGCGAACAAATCCACAAGGATTACAAACATTCGGGTACCGACTGAGGTAGAGTAACATTACTGTTTCTATCTGTCTCTATCAAACACAGTTAGTGTGTTTCTTTTTGCAGCGTTTGAAACAATCCATAATGAATGACTAGGGCGAAGTTTGCTAACTTAAAGTTTAAAGCTTGCAGTAAGTTGAAAAGCATGTGAGCATCTGTTGTACTGGTAGTCTCTGTTATAATATTGCCAGCGTATTTTTTATTATTATTGTTATTATTATTATCACTATTACATACCACGATCAGTGCATGACAGTATAACGTTTTATACTATAACAAAGGTGATGATTAGTCATTAAAATTAGTCATGTAAATGGAATTATTAGTCAACATGTTATTGTTCCGTACATAATTGATAGTATTCTGATATTGCATTGAGTTTGAATTCTGTCATAAAACTAAAGCCCCATGCTGACAAGACTATATACAGGGTAGGAAATATTTTTTCTGAAGACTTCCTGCAAAATAATGTGGACACGACAGGGTCAAGTCAGCCGTTAGACCTCCGTGACACCCTCTGTGTTGCCAAATCTCGCGAGAGGCACAAAGAACCACATCTAAGGAATCAAATCTGAAAAATTATCCTATATTTGCTCAATTTCCAACACCTTAACAAATTTCTGAAATACTCGGGCCAGTCTGGCACTAATAACCATGTCACATTCAAAGTTACTTGAATCACTTTTCTTACCCTTTCTGATGCTTGGTTTGAACCTCAGCAGGTCATCTTGACTGTGTCTACATGCCTGAATGCACTTGAGTTCCTTCCATTTGATTGACTCATTCTCCACTTTAAAGTTCTGCTGGGATATTGGCAATACCTGTAGTTTTCATCGATTTCCACATTCTGATTGCTGATTCAAGTTTTTCTCATAATTTTGGGAAGCCGTCCTCATTTGTGGATTCTTTACCTTTTAGGGCTTTTAGAGCCCCAGTTGTCTGGTAATTGTACAATATTATGCAAAAGTCTTAAGCCACCCCACTTTCTAAAAAAATATCTGCTGAATCCAACATGTGGAGCTACCCACTGTGGCGACCTGTTGTAACTAAGGGAGCAGCTCAAAGTAGCTTCTTTTTGTCAGCTTGAGTGTGAATCTTTTCTGTAAAATCGTCTCAGCGGTCTGACACAGCCTGCGCCATTTTACTTGGAGTGAGATGTCAGTTACATTTGCAGCATCCAGTATCAAAAATTGCTAACTCTGAAAGGTTTCAGAGCTGTGAATTCCCCTGCTTGTTCAGGGTTTTGCCTACACACAGAAATGTTTGACACCTGCTAAAAGCCATTGAGCTATCCACAGCCACCCTATTTTACACAGGCACTGGATCAGCAGCTGTATGGTGAGGGACCAGACAAAGAGCGATTCCAATGACCCCTATGGAAGATTCATCAAGGGAACTGTTTACCCTGCCTGGGATATGGTTGTCAGAGCCCCACCCTGGACCCAGGCCTGGGGAGGGAGCTCGAGGGAGAGAATCTGTGGCCAGGCATTAGCCCGATCCCCGGCTATTGGGACATGAAATGCCAGCTCTCTGGTGGTGAAGGAGCCTGAGCTAGTGCGTGAGGTTGAGAGATACAGATATAATCAGGCTCACTTCAACGCATAGCATGGGACTAGTCTCCTGGAGAGGGGCTGGGCATTCTTGTATCCCCTCGGCTTACTGCTAGTACAATAGAGTTTTCAGGGTGGAGGGTTGCTTCCTTCACTGCTGTTTGCTCTTAGGCGCCTAATGACAGTTCAGAGTAGCCACCCTTCTTGGAGTCGCTGGGTGGGGTGCTCGAGGGTGCTCCATCCAGTGACTCATTGTCCTACTGGGAGACTTCAATGCTCACATGGTCAATGACAGTTAGACCTGGAGGGGGGGTGATTGGGAGGAACCGCTTGCCTGATCTGAACCCGAATGGTGTTTTGTTACTTCTGTGCAAACCACAGTTTGTCCATAACGAACACCATGTTCAAACATAAGGATGCCCATAAGTGCACGTGGCACCAGGACACCCTAGGTCACAGGTCCATGATCTGATTTTGTAATCGTATCATCAGATCTGCGGCTGTATGTTCTGGACAATCGGGTGAAGAGAGGAGCTGAGCTGTCAACTGATCACCACCTGGTGGTGAGTTGGATCAGGTGGAGGGGGAGGAAGCTGGACAGACCTGGTGCACCTAAACGTATATTGAGGGTGCGCTGGGAATGCCTGGCAGAGGCCTCAGTCTGCGAGACCTTAAACTCCCACCGCCGGCAGAACTTTGACAGCATTCTGAGGGAGGCTGAGGTCAGGGAGAATGGACCAGCCAAGCTGCAGTGTTTTGGTTTTGACTGGCTCCAACTTTTATACTGTCCATGGTACCAGTAATCCGTAAATGCTCTTAGTAGTCATGTAGTAGCCCTCTGTGGTGTTATGTTTCATTTTGATTATTGTTTGAAATGACAGAAACTGTTTATTTATAGGTTTCAATATTTCAGTCTTTTTTATGATACAATTTATAATACATATACAGATACCGTACTGAGCAAAAGGCTTGAGCCACCCTGATTTTTTTATATTTATATATTGTGAAATAAGTGCAGTGATTTATTGAAACATACAAACATAAATGAAATACAGTATATAAGGCAACAGCATTGCACAGTTCTAATTAGTTTCAAAGTCAGCAGGGGCTGAAAACTCTCTCAGGCAAACTTTTTTGTAATTTATGTAAGAATTCTTCAAGTATAGTTTTCCAAGCTCCTTAAAGGAAACTCCAAAGCTGTTCTTTGGATCTTGGTTGCCTGTTGTTCTGTTTCTGTCAGGATGATGCCGTACTGCTTCAGTAATGTCGAGGTCTGGGCTTTGGCAAGGCCAGTCCGTGACTGACAATGTTCCACTGTGTGTGTGCCTAGGCATGCTTTAACTGCATTGCCAATGTGTTTGGGATTGTTGCAAAATGAAGCTCTTGCTAATCAGATGCTTTCCAGATGGTGTTGCATGGTGGATTTGACATTACTCTCCTAATATCACTGGCTGAAACCATGACAGAGCTTCCGGATGGCTGTAGACACTCACTGTTGGAGGGACTTCCTCCATACATGATATTGACAGTGATTTCAACCAAAAACTTCAGATTTGCTTGCATGGAAATACGACCTGTTGCCACAACAGTTCTCATGTAAACAGGGCCTAACTGTAGAGGTAGGGGGAGGGGTGGAGGTGTGAGTTGGGCTGTCACAGGAGAGGGCAGGCTATTAGGAGGTGGAGGGAGGAGGAGTGGAGTGGACTGCTGGGGACCGGCAGCAGAGGAGTCAGGATGGGGGAGGACAGAGCCTGCAGTGTCAAATCTGTTAAAGAACTGATTTAGCTTGTTGGCCCCGTCCACACACACAATAATAGGAAAGACCTGGGTGGTGGGTGTGTTGCAATGTAAAGTTTCTGCAGATGAATCCGCATGGTCATGCTGCTGTCATTTTTACTTTATTTTTATTTTGCACAAGTCACCGCTGTGGCACCACCGGTCTCTACAATCACCACACATCCTAAACTGTCATGCCACATTTACTTTTATTTTTAGCACTGTATTAGTAGTTAGCAAATAATTGTGTATATGGGTATGTATGTGTCCT